>JAKTWX010000335.1:47143-71301 GCA_030582275.1 Waltiozyma pijperi
TCCAACTAGCTAAGAATGTAAACAGCTTCTAGATCCCAAGACTATAACACTGTAAGATACCCAATAATTTTATGAAAGTGCTCTATGATTTCTCACAGGCTGCACATTTACGCACGATCTGTCAGAGATCTGAAAAGATGCGTCATGCAGTGCATTTCAGACGCACAATCCAAATGCTGAAAAATCTATAGCCGCACGCTGTAAAAAATTGAAATCATATGAATCAACTTTACTTGACTCCTAACTTTTATTTTATCTGAGCTAGGATATTGAAAGTACTATTCTATTGTTGTAATATGAATAATAATTTTACTTAAAATATTCCAGATGCTTGATAAACATAGGATGGCGATATCAAGCTATTTTATTCAAGATCAAAGTTGAGGTCCAGTTGCAACAGACTAAACATTCACTATAAATTCTGATTTCACGCACTATATTAGAAACCGAGTTTACTTGAATCTTCATCTATTAAGAAATATACATCTTAATCTCTACCGAAAGCCTTTTGAACCTCTGGAATAGCCTCTAGCTTCTTGATCCACTTGGTTAAGTTAGGGAACTTGGAATCGAATTCCAAAGCTTCAGCAGCAGCTTTAGCATGTGGTAAGGCAATGATATCAGCCAAGGAGATGTGATCACCAACTAAGAAACCAGCTTTGTTGGTGGAGAGCTTTCCTTCGAAGAATTCGTAGGCTGCGGCTAAATCCTTAATCAAACCAGGCAAGGCTTCAGTATCTTTGGTGTTTCTGGCAATGTTAAATTTGGTTTGCTTTGGACCCAAGTTTGAAGCGTGGTAGAAAAGGACTTGGGTTTCTTCCCAATGCAATGGGGAATCAAGAGGATAGGAAGCCTTATGTTCGGTGTCGTATTTGTAAGCAATGTATTGTAAAATAGCACCAGATTCAGCTAATGAGAAGGCTTCACCGGCTTCGTTGACGTCTTGGATGGCTGGGATTTGTTTGTTTGGGTTGATAGCGACGAACCAGTCTTCCTTGGTTTCAGTCTTGAAGTCCTTGAAGGTTCTGTAGATATAATCCTTCCCGATCAAGTCTAACAAAAGCGTGATCTTACGACCGTTGATGGTCCAGGATGTGAATAGCTTGAAGTATGGAGCTTCGTGGCCTTCTGGGAATAATGGATCGTTGTCTTTGTGGATGAGTGGCATTGTGAGTTTACTGTTTTGTGTGATAGCAAACTACAAAGTTCAGTTAGGCTGGTATTAAATCAAGAAGGATTGATGGCCATTTGGGTTGATATTTATACGAAGTTATCATTTGTAAACTGTGGCGTCTGCAGTTCTATCCTCGCGGCGTCATCTCTTATGAAAGAGTGTACACCTGTTCATCGTGATAGATACTTCGATTTAGCAATATTTGTGAATCATAGAAGAAAATGCTGATAGATAATTCAGAATATATTCGACAAATATTGTATTCAATTCAAATCTAGAATAGTTATTAGTAGATCCGTACTTGTATATAAAATTATATGTCACGAAGGTTTTTGCCGTTTATTTGTCCCAATGCGGTAATAGAACCGGGCCAGAGTTTCTCGCAAATTTTCATTTTGGCACATAGGAAAGCTTTCCCAATTTTCGCCAAAATATTTCGCCAAAATTCGTGGCTTTGCGCAAACACACTGGCAAGCGAATGTCTGAAATTGATTTTAATATTATACAGCCATGGAAATTAGCTCTATCCTCTGATCCTTATTGAACCTGCAAGAGGCAATAGCTATTGCTCCACTATGGATGTGTCATATAGATACGATAGCCAAAATCAACAAGGGCAGCAACCATTTGACTCAATGTTACCATCAGAACCAAACAATCAAGAACAACAGTATCAAGGATACCAACAGCAAGCCCAAGGAGTGCCTGACTCCTTTGATCACCACCATAATCCTACAAGTTATGCCCAAGCAGCTGATTCTGAACAGTCTGAGGCTCAGTATAACCAAACACAGACACAGCTGAATGGTCAAGAATCCAATGGTCAAGAGCTTGTCACTTACAATAATCCACCAGTAGCCGCTGAACAAAGACAAGAACAATCAGAACACAGCCAATCAACTATCACACCCACCAATGCATTTGAGAAGGATCCTACATATGCATCTTGGCTTCTTGCTCGTCTGGTGCAATTGAAGAACGATACAACGACATTCAGAACCACGTTTGACAATATCGTTAACCTTGGATTGGATAGTAAGGAGTTACAAGAGATTTTAGATATGCCAAACATCCCAGGATCCATTGAGAATCTCGCCACTGATGAATATGTCAAACTAGCCGGTGAGATCAAGTCCAAGTTTGGCGCTGTGAACAATTTCATCAACAAGAATGGCACATTGCCACCAGCAAGTGAATTTACAAACCATCTTTCTGCCCCTGGATTGGACTCTGAAGAAAGAGAAGGATCAGCTCCAATCAAGAGAGAAGATGGCGACGAGCATGGCTTCATTCCTCATCACCCAAGACGTGTTATATACAACGAAAGACAGCAATACCCACCGCCACTTCCTTCCATCTTGGACAATTCCTTTGCTAGAAAGATCAGAATTCCCAAATATGAACTGCCTGAAATCGAAGCGGTTTTAATGGATAAGCTTGAGTATTTGGGTGAACAGATCATTGAAGAAACCACAGACTGTATTGCTTTCCTCAAGAGCGAGGACTACTCAGACACGGATCTCCTGAAATTAAGATCTATCATGTTGAACCATGAGAACTTGGGTAGATGGGCATACCTCTGCCATTTCCACTATGACGTCGATTTGAACAGAAGAGGCAGCAACAATGAGAACAAGATCCTTTCAGAGTACTTCAAAGTGTACACTGGAGCCCTATTCTACGACGGGGGATACTCAAAGGAGAAAATCACACCTTGGCTTACCCGCCTTATCGAATACAGGTTAGAGGAAGTTTCAAGAACAGGAGAATTGAACAACATAGCAGACCCAGTCAGAGTCAAACCAGAGTCGGGGATATCATCTTACTACTTACCAAACACAGAGAGAGCCTCAAGTCATTCCCAACAACACGTCCAAGTCAAACCGGGTGACATTGCGGTCAATGCTTCCTCAGGTGAATTGAACTCAAAGGTGTACCCTACTTTCTCAGTGGACTATCCAACTTTGGAGAAGACAGGCACAGACAACGCTCCTATGTTCACCGTTGGCTGTGTGATTCATGGTGAGATCTTAGGGATCGGATCGTTCTCTAACTTGAAGAACGCCAAACAATTAGCTGCCAAGGACGCATTGAACAACAACATTGAAAAAGTTAGAAAGTACATTGGATTGAATGACGCCAAGAGATTGAAACAGATCGTGGATGTTCCTCCTGCTATGGAGACACCTTTGGCCTTACAGATTCCGGTCATGTACGGTGCCTTTGAACCTGGTGCCATGTAAAGATATATTATATAGTTGCTGCAGCTGTTACGAATACATGAAAACACATAGAATCAGTCTCTGAACCGTCCCAAAGAACTTGAACGGCACGTCAAAGTATTGCAACAGAAGAAATATCAAACCAAAGACTATCAGATACAGTAGCGAAGATGAAACAAGATATTCAGGTAATTCTAACAACCTGCCCTGTTGCTTTCTAATTTCATTCAGATAATCTTGAAAAGCCCAAGCGAGCAGTCCCACATTCTTAGAAAAAGAAATCGAAGGTACGGGAGGAGAATTCGTCGGTGGCGGAGGAGTCCTGTACATGTCTCTCAAGTCAAGGAACAAAATCAATTCCAAAAGAGAAGTTTGGAGGCTGATAAATCCGGAATCAAAGGCCTCCTTGAGTGAGACATTAGACAATCCAACAATTGGCATCAAGACCTCCCCAAGGATAGTGTTCTGAACCTCACTGTAAACCAATTGACGAAGCGAAGCATAGTGACTGTTGGAAAGGAAATGGCCCTTACTGTCAAATGTCAACAGCGACGATTTATAATGGTTCAATTGTCTTGCACTGGCCTTGAAGATCATGAGGAAGACCAGGAACACAAAGATTAAAACGTTATTTCCAAAGGTTTTGAAGGCATTTCTCATGGAGTAGCGAAGTTCTGTTATGAGGTAATGTCTGAAATCAGCGTCTTCACAATATATTAAGCAGATATTGGACTCAATAAGAACGTACATCTCAATGTCTAATAGCTTATGGACAATCAACCCTTTGTAAACAGGAAACTTTACGGAGATCTTAGCAAAGTTCTTGGTCTCATTATCACTTTCATTATCACTGCAAACCATCAATATTGACTTGGTTCTCTTCAAGCTCTCTGGTATCTTCAGAGAATCCATCAATTCAGTAAACGAATCAAAGTTGTCACAATAAACCAATACATTAGCCATTTTATCAACAGAGAGGAGCTTAATATAACCTGAATCCAAATCCTGAAAGTGAAAATTTCCTTTATTGTCAAAACCAACCACAACACCAGTAGCACATTGACCCTTCAGATTTTGACTTATCACCAACTTCAGCTTAAGAGTCAAATACCAACACTGGAGGCAAGTACAGCAATACTCCCAAACCTGAGAATATTTCACAACCGTAGAATAACAACAACGGTGAATGACCTCAACAGTAATACAGCATAACAACATAGCCAGGAACCCAAATATCCCATAATAACAATTCAGATTCTTAAGATCCCAACAATAAGCACTAGTATATTGGTTTGAATTGAAGATAGCTGTAATTAAATCTTCTAAGAGGAGATATCCCATGTAGTGTGCACAATCACCAACGGATAGAACATAAAAGAGGGGCAAAATGTATGGATAGAATTCTTGAACGTATCCAATCAAACCAATATTCATATTAGCTTGCGATTGTGAAGAGGGAGGTTTCTTGTTGTGATACCTGAGATCTTTGAGATATATGTTGAGAATACTTGAAGTACAGCTAAGAAGCCATTTTTGAAGGTGATTGATCTTTGGGATTAATCTTTAGATCACCCATGATGATTTCGTTGTAGGTTGTAGGTCTGCGTGATTTGAGCCAACTGGCGTTTAACTTGCCCACAATAATATAATATTATCATGAATATCCTTGGGAAAGTTCATCTTAACCGCTGAAAGCTCCTAACAATTAATTTCTTACATAGCTGACCTTAAAAGATGCCTCTGTTTCTCAATCAAAATCCGATATAGTGTAACGGTTAGCACGGTTCGCTTTCACCGAGCAGACCGGGGTTCGACTCCCCGTATCGGAGATTATTTTTTTGTACTTTTTTGGTTCGGTTATTAACGGATAACGGATAAAATTAGTCAAATTAGATAATAATCTGGTAAATCCGATAAAATATCTGATGTTGTCATCGTAATAATAAAATGGATCTCCATGTATAAATACTTTGAAGATGCTCAAATCCAAGGGTCTATGATACATGTATTCAGATCATAATATATTCTGATAATCATTGATCAACGTAACATGAGATTCACACTACCGTTACTGAACGTCAACACTGTTTTAAGCAAAACCAGGCTTAAACCTAAACTCACTGAAACTTACACATTTCTCCGCAAACCGTACCATTTCCCAACCACATCATCACATAAATCGCTTTCTTCACCATTGATTCAAACTCAATTCTGTGATGAATGTGCCACAACGTTACCAACGGATAAACAACTCTCCGATCGTGCTCTCAAGCCATTAAACAGTACTACAGCTCCACATTGGAAACATGTGTTGATCCATTCTAAAGTGAAAGCTAAAGACTGGGGAAGTAAAGTTGAACTGATGCCAAGTGAGTTGATCTCTGAATTTGGAAGATTGATTCGGAACTCTACGGACCCTTTCCATCCTGTGTTGGTGTCCAATGTTGAATTGGAGATCCCTGAACCATTGCAAGAACATCCCTTAAACGAGGATGAGAGTTGGGTCTTGGTTTATCCAGAGAACGAATACTATAAGTTGAACAAGGACCAAGTGGAAGAGTTCATGCTTGAGAAGTTGAACCCAAACACAAGTGCCACCCCAAGTAAGACTCAATTCAAGCCGTACACAAACTCTCAAGAGTTGATTCTAATCTGTGGGCATGCGAAACGAGACATCCGCTGTGAGATCGCTTCATCGTACCTCCAACCTGAGTTCAACCATAGCGTCTCTCACCATTCTCTCAGCTCACGTGTGAAAGTGGGGTTGATCTCCCACATTGGCGGTCATGTGTATGCTGGGAATGTGATTTATTTCGACCAGAGAGGATTGGCGTTATGGTACGGTAGAGTTGAACCTTTACACGTTGACAGTATCGTTAGGGAGAGTGTTATCGCTGAGAACGTGATCACGGAGTTGTACCGTGGCAGAGTTCCAGACCAGTCTGAATGAGTGAATTGTAAATAGCTAAGATAAATATTAGACAAGTAAATATAAATATTCCTTCTAAACATCAACATCTCTAACTAAAACAGCATCATCGCCCTTCCCCAAGACCCCCAAGACATCAACACTGCCATTCTCCACACCCAATCCATTCAATCCATCTAGTTCCACCTCTGATTGGCTACCGTTGAACTGAACGATGGAGCTTGTCCCAGCGAATAACACGTCATCTTCCAACCCGACACGATTACTAATCACCAATGTTGTCTTATTGAAAGATTGGAATGGCTTTCCTGGGTAGTTGACAAAGGGTAAGAATCTTAGGATCCAGTAGTCCAAGTTTGTGAAATCTGGGGCTTGTAACTGCTTAAACTGCTTTTGTTCCTGTTCGTCAATTGTTGATATCTGTCCATTCAATTTATCAGTTTGGTATTTGTGCAAGATTTCCATGTTCTTACTCTGTTCAGGACAATCATCAACGTTCAAGACACCAGCAACCGTGTCAAATTGCTCAGTGTAGATCCGTGTGAGTCTCTGTTCTTCCAAACGGCTCAAATTCTCAATAATGGAAGGCGATTTATTATGTAGCCAAGCCATAGGCGTGATAATCAACCTCACTCCCTCCCTGTAGCAGAAGCCGGAGAACTCAAACTTGTTGAAAGGGGCCTTGAATTGGTATGGGTTGAGATCCATGCAGATCCCAATGGAGGTTTTGATGTTTGTGGTAACACCAGGTTGGCTTTTTGATTCAAAGGGAATAGTGAAAGTGTTAAAACCTGCGCCTTCAGAACAGCCGAATTTCTCATCTGTCTCATAGAGGAAAGACTTGTGATAGTTGTGGATTATGGACCCGTTCTTGTTGAAAACTATAGCAGAGTTGTAAATCGGACTTGAACCATCATCATCATCAGCTTTGTTGGGTTTTGATCCTTCAACATAGCCCAATACGGTAACACAACCAAATTTCAAAGCTGTATCTCTCCCCCATTTCAAAACAGTGCTCTCTTCGATATCAGCATCATCATAAGGCGACTCTAGCATTGGTGTCACATGGCCACGGTCCTTGAAGTTGTACCCGGTCATGATCATTTCTGGTAGGACTAATAAATCTAAAGGTTTGTAATTTGGAGAAGCTTGAAGTTTCTGAAGAAGTGTGTTGGTCTTTTGAATCGTTAGATTCGGTGACAGGAAATTGGAGTTAAGCTGGAGTGTGGCTATTCTGAGCTTAGGCATGATGATCTGAGGTTGGATTGGTTTGCTTTCAAACAGCTGTAACTTAGAACACATATTGCTAGGGAATGAAGTACTAGATCATGATCTAATTTCTGATCTTTTCTGTATATAATCGTGCACGTGACCAAGCCGCGAATGCCCGCCCGCCAGAAGCTGTAGTTTTCCAAAAAAATTTTAAATTTAATAAAGCGATGAGGCCCTTAACAAGATCTTATCAAAACCTCAATAATTCATAAGTAAAGTTAGATTGGTTATCTTCCAAACTTCACGCTCGCCCCATCCTCAGTACAAAGAACGATGCTCTCAGCTACAACTTGGGTCCCAAGAGGGTTCTCTGCCGAATTCCCAGAGAAGTACGAATTGAACGATGAAGAAATGGAAAGAATCAACAAATTGGCACAATTGGAAATTAACGATGCTCAAGAGGAAATTGCAGCCATCGAGGACCAATTACCTGCTGCCTCCGAAGACTCAGACAACGAAGAATCCGAGTCCAGCAACAAGCCTTTGGCCTCTCAATTTGAAATCGACGACGACCTCAAAGAATACGATCTCGAACACTACGACGACGATGAAGATCTCCCAACTGTCTCTGGTGAGAGAATCGCCATGTTCCCAGGTCTCTCCAACGAGTTGAACGCCGAGTACCACGAAGGTGACGCCGAGGAGGGCAAAGACCCATACATCTCCCTGCCAACAGAGGAGGACCAACTGCAAGACAAGGCTGACTTCCAAATATACCCAACTGATAACTTGATCCTAGCCGCCAGAACCGAAGATGATATCTCGTATTTGGACGTGTATGTCTACGACGACGGTGCCGGTGCTCCTGAGGGCTCGCAAGAGGAAGAAGAGGACAAGTTGGACCAGGACGTGGCCAAGGGCTTAGTCAGAGACAAGTCTTTGTACATTCACCACGATTTGATGCTTCCTGCATTCCCATTGTGCGTTGAGTGGGTTAACTATGCCCCAGGCGGCGACAACGAATCAAACAACAACAACAACATGGGAAACTTCGTCGCTGTGGGGACATTCGACCCACAGATCGAGATCTGGAACCTGGACGTGGTTGATAAGGCCTTCCCTGACGTGATTCTAGGTGAGCCAACCTCGCAAACCAAACTCACCAAGAAGAAGTCCAAGAAGTCCAAGGGCAAGAACCAACAGCAGCACATCACCACGCACCACACCGACGCCGTGCTCTCCTTGGCCCACAACAGATCCCACCGTAACATCCTTGCTTCCACCTCTGCTGACCACACTGTGAAGTTATGGGACTTGAACACCGCCACAGCAGTTAGATCCTTTGAATCCATCCACCAGGGAAAGAACGTGTCTTCCTCCCAGTGGCACACCAGCGATGCCTCCGTCTTGCTAACCGGTGGCTACGACTCGACAATCGCCGTCAGTGATGTCAGAATCTCCGAATTGGACCAACTTTCAAGACGTTACAAGTTGAACTATTCTCAAGATATCGAATCTGTGCAATGGATCTCAGAAACCTCCTTCATTGCCGGTACCGACCAAGGTAACGTGTACTGTTATGACGTGCGTAACGAAGCCAAGCCGCTATGGACACTCCAGGCCCATGACGCCGGTATCTCCTCTTTACAAATCAACAACCACATGCCTGAATTGTTGATCACTTCCGCAATGGGTGAGAAAGTCGTCAAGTTATGGAAATTACCAACTTCTGAAAACCAAGGTCCTTCCATGGTCCTCTCACGTGACTTCGGTGTTGGTAATGTCTTGACCACTTCTTTTGCTCCAGATGTCGAAGTCAGTGGGAACATCGTCATTGGTGGTGTCAACAAGGGGTTGAAGTTGTTCGATGTGTTCTCCAACAGAGCCGTCAGAGCCTCTTTCAAGGACGAGTTGAGAGGGTTGAAGACTAAAGCTAGAGCCGAAGCCAAGGAGTTTGGCAGAGCTTCAAGATTGGCTAGAAAGTACGAAGGCGAGTACAAGGAGTCCGTCTTGGAGGCTGAAAGTGGCAGTGACGGTGAAGGTGATGACGACGACGATGATGAAGACGACGAGGATATGGAGTAAGACAGCTGATCATATAGATCCATTTCTTTTTTTGCATATGTACACTATAAACAAAATAAAAAGAGCCAATAATAATTTTGTATTAATTACCTAATAATTTAATTACCCATGTAATTCACATGTACTGGGTTTAATCTTTTGAACTCCTCTGTCAATGTGAAGATAGCACCATGTTGCCGTGTCATCTTAAATGAATCAAAGACCATTCCCAACTGTATCGTACTTTCAACGAATAGCTTGAAAACCTTATCATGAACATTTCCTGCTTTCCCCAAAATACGCGAATAAGTTGTTGGGAAAGCGACAGTTTTCCCTTCTGGTGGGATTTGGCCAAGGTATACCGAATAAGTCCAACGATTTGTATCGACGATAAGCTGACCAATAGGAAACAACACTACTGCGTCATCAGGCATACACTGCTGGAACTGTGTCACTATCTGTTCTTTCTCCTCAGCGTAGCTGAGATGCGTGG
The DNA here is from genome assembly GCA_030582275.1 of Waltiozyma pijperi. Lineage (NCBI taxonomy): Eukaryota > Fungi > Ascomycota > Saccharomycetes > Phaffomycetales > Wickerhamomycetaceae > Waltiozyma > Waltiozyma pijperi. The sequence continues at coordinate 57,238 of JAKTWX010000335.1, forward strand.
AAAATTCAATCTTTGAGTAAGGATACAGTATCCAATACTCTCCGGAGCTCCTAGCAATATTCCGTTTCTGAGCCAAAGGTTGAAAACGGTCTATTCCTCTTTGAACAGCACCGTGGCATTCTTGTAAACTCAGCGGCTCAGTCATCATTCGTAGGGCCTCCAAGGGACGCGTGTAACCTGATCTTGTGACTCGATCAAGAAGGTAGTTGTAAGTGTAGATCTTATACCCCGGGTTTGACTCTGTTGCGGAGTGTGAAGTGATGGAAAGGTACGAATGACCAGACTTGAACGAGGCGTCCTTAATTATGAGGAACGACTCGGATAATTGAGACTCGATACCAAACATCAGCGAACCAATATGCTGGATAATCGAAAGTTTCAACAGGGAATCCCCAGGAATCTCCCCCGCGTAGATTCGTAACACGGAGAAATTCTCCCGACAGTTCCCAAACTGGAACTCTTCGTGCTTAACGTATATGGGATCAACGACTTCATTGAATGCGTGGACTATCAGTGAGACCTTGAAAGTCGAAGGCTTACTGTAGTGGTAATGAGGGTTCGAAAGCACACGTGACACGATTTCTTGGATTCGAGCAGTACGAATGGGAATCAATGATAAACTGGCTGGATCGTGTGTCTTGGCCATGTCGAAGAACATCTGTTCTGTGTTTGAGAGGCTGTAGTTTGCTTCAATGTTTGATAAACGGTGGACGTGTCTCTCACTTATGAGTTGGCCCAGTAGCTTGTGAGCATGGTATCTCATAGACAGTTGAAATTTGTTAGTCCCTGTGAGTGTGTCTGTATAGTTTATGGCTTTGCTTCTTGTTATGTAAAGAATCGGAATACCGAGACCTCCCCACTTCAAAATGTCCACCATCTCTTTGTCTTGAGCTTCAGGATCAGCACTACTAACAATCCTAAGCAGAGATTTGGAAATCTGTACATCGATCCGTCTTCTAAACCTGTAATACCCAGCGTAATCAGCAACAGCTCCCAGTCCCATTTGCTCATCGAGACAATCCTTCGGTATCCCGCGCTTCAGCCCCTCCAAAGACATATCACTGCTCTCAGCGATATACCCATCGTCAAACCCAAACTCCACCCATTCTCTCTTGATGATCTCACGCCAAACAGTGGCATCTCCAAGAGTTTGATGTATGTCTTTATTCACTGACCTCAGCTGGATGACATCTGTCGTTGCCAGGTGAGAAAGGATCCATGTCCATATGTACAGGGGGAAGTCTAGTGACATCGTTGAAGCATCGGTGTTGATAGGTGTGTGAAATTGGGAACAATTGTGTAGAAAAATAAGAGGATTGAACTGACAATAGAGAGAGACCTTTGAGTCTTGACATATATATTTAATATTTATTTCTACAGCAACTGCAACTGCCATTCCCGGCGGGTAATATATTCCGCTGCTTAGTCATACTTTTTCCAGCGGTTGATAACGTTCGGAAATTACGCGCGGGGATCGTGTTTTTCTAGTCGAATTAAAACAATCAGCTTCTCTGATACACAACTATCTTTTTTGGTCCTTTATGAAACCCACTTAAGCTACTAAGATCTCAGAACTTCAGCTCTTCCCACTCCAAACCTCACATACTGGTATAGTCCCACTCCGCCAATGTCCCGTGTGCAACAGATTGACGCCTTCCTCCTTGACTCACAGTTAAGTGATCTCCTTGTATCACAACTTTCCATCTCTCCATCGATTGACCGCAACCTCATCAAGTTCATCATAGACACAGTGCTTTTCAAAGTGACGATATTCGATAAATCTCAAAGTTATGGTCTTTTCCTTCAGAATTTAAAGTTCGGTAACAAGCTTACTCTTTCTAAAAAGGTTCTTTATTGGTTATTGGTGGTTGTTGGTAATTACAAATTGAAATCAAAGCTCAATTCAACAGCTTTGAAAGTTTACAACGTGCTCAGCTTTGCCAGCTATATCACCTTCATCCTCAGGAATGACTATCCGTCTTTGATTCTCCGCTTGCTCCGTATTAAGATCTCCCCTATTAACAACAATAAGATGAACAATCTCTCTTTTGAGTTCCAAAACCGCCAACTTATCTGGAACACCTTCTTAGAGTTTGTGCTCTTCATTCTCCCAATTCTCACAAGCAACGCCAAGTTCCAATACCTTTTGAACAACCTCTTACACCCAGGCTCTTCCTCTTCCTCTGCTCAACAGCAACAAGCCAACAACTCTTTAATCAAACCAACACAATGCCCAATCTGTGTATCTAACCACGCCAATGTGATATTGGACTTCCAAATCACAAACCCTTACAAGGTGAACTGTTGCGGCAGACAGTATTGCTATGTTTGTGTCTTGAAGAAGTTGGATCAGGCGAAGAAGTTAGGCTCTAAATGGAAATGTATGCAATGTCTTCAAGACGTTGATTATTGTGAGACTGCGGATGATGATTACCATTCGAAAGCTGTCATGTTCACTGTTGGTGAACAGGAGATTGAAGATTTACAAGCAGCAGGTTCAGAGGAGGAAGCTGTGGAAGAAGAGAAACATCGAAGCGAGGTTGAACAGAGTGACAATGAGGACCCAGTTGAAGAAGAATTCGAATATGAGAACGACGAATTTGATCAAGCTGGTGAAGACGACGAGGACCAACTTCTAGACGATACAGAGTTCTAAGGTTTTAAATAGTACAATCTAATTTAGTATAGTTTAATCTAATCTAATACACTCTAAATGCTGTAGTGAATATCTATGTATGCAACGCTTACAACTTGTCGTCATTTGGCTTCACACCAATACCGTTAGTGTTTCTGAACATTCTAATACCGTTGTCACCTTCAACGAATTGACAGGATCTGGCAGTCTTCCATAAGGAGACCCACATGTTTTCACCGTTGTATCTGTAGTGCTTACCCAAGACTTTCTTGATGTGAACAGTGGCTTCTCTGGCGTTGTATTGTGGGATTCTGGAAACGTAGTGGTGGCAGACATGGGTACCGATGATTCTGTGGAAGATGTGTTCATCGATGAAACCAAAGTCTCTGTCAATGGTGGCAGCAGCACCTCTGACGAAGTTCCAGGCATGGGCATCGTAGTGTGGCATGGAGGAGTCCGTGTGTTGTAAGAAAGTGACAAAGACTAACCAGTGGTTGACGTAGATGAATGGCACGAACCAGTTGATGAAGGCAGACCACAAACCGAAAGTTTGGGCCCAGTAGTAGACACAGGTCATGGTGATGATCATACCGATGTCTGAAGCAATGATCCCCCAGAATTCCTTCTTTTCAAAAGCTGGAGAGACCGGGTTGTAGTGAGAGGTGTATAACTTGCTGTAAGCTGGGTAAGCTTGACCAGAGGCGTTGGTTAAGAAGTAGGCGTGCAAACCGAAAAGCTGTTGGAAAAGCAAACCAGCCACAGTTCTTAACGGAGCCTCTTCTGTGATCTCAGAAATCTTAGAGGCAGTGGCACTTCTGGATCTGATGAATTCTTCCTTGGTGTATGGGACGAAGGCAGTGTCCTTGGTCAAGTGACCAGTGGACTGGTGGTGTCTGGCATGGGAGTACTTCCAGGAGAAGTATGGAGTCAACAAGTAGGAGTGCAATAACCAACCAACCAAGTCGTTGACCCAGTTGTAGTCAGAGAAGGCAGAGTGACCACATTCATGGGCTAAGATCCACAAACCGAAACCAAAACAACCCATCCAGAAAGCTTGAACGTTCCAGAGGACAAATCTAAGGAAAGTGGACTCCACTAATGGAATGTAAGTCATACCAACCCAGCCAATAATAGCCATGGCGGCAATATCTCTGAAGACATAGTGTAAGGATTGAATGAGTCTTCTTTCATAACAGTGCTTTGGAATAGCGTTCAAGATCTCCATCAAAGAGACATTTGGAGCTTCAAACTCGTTACCAAAAGTATCAATAGCGGTAGTTGGCAACTTGTTTAGAGTAGCAACATTTTCTGAGATCTTTGTTGTTGTGGTGGTGGAGCCTGAGGAGGAAGAACCTTCAGTTTCCCTAGAAGAGGAAGAAACCTTGACAGAACTGGAAGACATTTAATACAACAGGTGAAGGTTTGAGTTTGACGGTGATCCACTGCTACTACAAGCTAAACATACGCTATCTGTTTCCAGTGGACACCTATATTTCATAAATTTATCGTCAGTTTTCATAAATATTTCTATTTTTTTAATGATTTGGCGCGCCGCGGAGATACAGCAAATACGCTGTTGAGCATTAAACGATGGCGAAGGGGCTTTGATTCGGGCTCTGTTATTGGACATATTTTGTAAGAAGCTCCCATTCAGAAATTAAATGATATACTTCTGTGGATTTCTGGCTACGCTAGGAACATAAAGGTCTCTTCATTATTATTAAAAATAACCTGTAAAATGTTCAATCTTGTCAATCAAAATTATTTTCAAGAAATCGTACAGATCTGCAGCCGGCCCCAACAATCCATAAAAACAAATCTTCCTGCACGTTTAACCGACGGCACATAATTTGTATCGTTTTTTGCCCTAATTGGGCACGTGACTCACTTCGAATCAACGGTTTGCAAAAGTAAGCAAAAAGATTTCTGGTGGTATAACCTAGACAAAGGTATGACTGGGCAATATTCATAAAATTACGTCCTTGATGTTACGCTTCAAACTGATTCAAAACCAGGTAACCATATATTCATTACTAATCACATTTTTTTCACCTTCACATGTAAAAAGTAAAATTGATGGACTCAGCTTGATGGTTTTGTGGAGCTTCAGCCTTGCACGTGCGCTTGAGCGCGCCTGTGATGCCAGATTTCGAAAAAAATATTTTGCGAGATTCGTTTCTAAAATTTTGACGAAAATGTCAGCGCGGCTTCGCAAAACGAAACATTTGGCACAATCCGCGAATTTGCGCGATTTGGCGGTCAACCCGATCAGATATGATAACAGGTGTGGAAACTCTTTCCAGTTTAGGATATTCAATTGTTTATATCACTATTATTGCGATGAATTAATAATGTCCGTTCAATAAGGTATTTGGAACACCAATATAGAACAATAGATACAGACAATGAATATAACTTCATACGATCAACTACTCAAGCTATAAATAATGAATTCTAACTTGCTTATCATTATCTGAAGGGCGTCTTGTCTATCAAGAGCTATAGTTGAAGTTTGAAATCAATTAAAAGGAACCAGTTCTGCTTCACAATTGAACAATAGTTTCGCCATTTCATAGAGAAAAGATTCAAGTTGGCAAAGCATTCACACATCTAAAACCCCAAACTCACACTCACACTTAATACATATACGATCATGGATATTCAAACCAAAGAAACCTCCACAGATCAAACTCCCTTAAAGCCGTCTCTACTTCAAGACCTTTTCGCCAAAGTTAACATCCATATACCAAACCCACCATCATATTTGAAATCCCGTTGGTTGATCTACACCCTGACGCTTCTAGCAGTGGCAGTTGACGCCTTGAATACAGCAGGTTCGTTAACTTTGATTCCGTCCCTAGCTAATGCTTTCCCTTATGTGCCATTAACGACGATTTCATGGGCTTTCTCAGCTTACGCCTTGACCTTAGGTGCCTTTATTATCATTACTGGTAAGTTTTGTGACTTGGTGGGGACAAGAGAAATGTTTATTAGTGGTGTTATTGGGATGGGGATCTCTGTTTTGATCTGTGGGTTCATCAAGGATCGAATCATCATATTGATTGTGTTTCGTGGCCTACAAGGGATGCTTGGGTCTGTTTTGATCCCTGCTTCTTTCACTATAACGACTTACTACTATGAGGACCCTGTGGAGTTGGAGTTTGCCTGTAAGCTTATGACTATTGCCATTGAGATCAGTGCAGGGGTTGGGTTGATCATTGCGGGGGCGTTCACGGAGTTGAAACACACTGCTGGGTTTAGAGCGTTTTATTGGTTCTCTGCCGGTATCAGTTTAAGCTCTGGATTGGGGTTGCTGTGGATCATGGATCCTATTCACAGTGACCACAAATTGGAGGAATATGAGAAAGGAGAGGAGTTGAGTTTGAAAGACTTGGATTATGGAGGGTCTTTGCTGTTGGTTGCTGGTTTGATACTTGTTATCTATGGTATCACCAAAGGAGGTGATGCCAACTGGAAGGACACAGGCTCTATCGTGTGTCTTGTTGTTGGGTTCTTTGTTGTGTTCATGGTTGCTGTTTTTGAAATGTGGTATGTCCAAAGATACAAGGACTCCCACCAGAACTCAGTGAACCACTCAGATTGGAGAATGCGCCTGAACTTGTTGTTTCCACGTGAGCTGCTTCATATTCCTAACTTCATCCAATATCTGATTTGCACGTTCCTGTTGTATCTCGCCTTTGTCTGCACATTGTCTTTGACCTTGCAGTTCAACGTTTACGTCGTGTCCATGACTCCATTTCAGGCCGCCCTCAGGACGATATCGCTCACTGGTGGGCAATTGCTGATCACTTTCTGCTACTCTGAGACGTGGATGAGATGGATCGGTGTCAGAAAATCCTTGGTTTTGAGTTGTGTGATTTGCTTGGGCTCTACTATTTGGTTATCAAAAGTGGACCCAGTGAAGGCCCATTCTTTTTGGATATTTGAATTTGCAAGTCAGCTCGTTCTTGGGGTAGGTATCAACTACTATTTTATGATTTACATGAACCACATCTTATCCAAAACTCCACTGCACTTGCAAGGTTTGGTGGCTGGTGTCATGCAAACTATGGGGCAGATCGGTGTCAGTATTGGTAACGCAGTGATCGCATGTATCCTAAGAGAGATGAAGCAGAACCCTTCCATGTCTCGTGAGCAACAGAACGCTGCGAAGAAGAAGTTCCAAAAGGGCTTTTATGTTAACATTGCGGCGTTTGCCTTGATGACTATCGTTTGCTCTTTCATTACATCGCCAGCTGAAGAGGATGCGGAGAAGGAGAAGCACCTGGAGGACTCGGCAACGTCTACTGCAGACACTATTACCAGAGAGGTTATTACAGAGAGTGATGCTGCCAAGAATGAAAAGTGCCAGATCACCGTGTCTTCAATAGTTGTATAATTGTCCTGTATAATTGCTCTAAATTCTATACACAGGCTTCAGATATTGATCTCAAATCACGATTCACACCAGTGCTCTAATATTGATCAGGTGAGCTGGTTTCAACGTCAAGCTTATCTCTTTGTAAGAAGAAGAACTCTTCTTGTCTCAAAACGACCCAACAAACAACAGTAAAGATCAAAATACAGACACATTCTTCCACAAAAGAAACACCAACGAAGATCTTCCAGTCACCAAATAGGAAAGTGAATTTGTTGACGTTGAACCCATCGTTGTAGTCGATCTTGAAAGTGAAAGCTGAACAGATGTTGTACACGATTCTGACAGTCAAGAAAGGAATGACAGACAAAGAGAACCATAACAAGTTCTTTTGCAACCCAGCTGTAGCGGCTCTCAACTTCAAAATGATAAACCCAGCATTGAAGAAGTTGGAAATCAAATACAACAAGGCACCGGCTCTAAGTAAGGATCTGGCAGTTTTTTGCGTACTTGGACCAGTCCCGTTACTGATAGCAGCACCAACAACACTGATAATGATGGCGTAAATTTGAACCTTCTGAGTTAATGACTCAAAGGCAAGCAAGTGGGAACCCGCTCTGGCGTGTTTGATGGCGTCCACTGGGAAGAAGACCTTAAGAAGAGGGAAGGAGTATCCAGCCTTTGGCTTTTCCTGGAAGTCATCGGCACTGACTTTCAACTTTTCAGTGTACTTGACAATGAACAAGTTCATAAGGGTCAACATACCTAAACTGACAGAGTTCAAAGAGATGGAGGCGATCAACAAGTTCAGGTTAATTGTGCCAGTGCCATTGTCATGGTACTTGTTGACTTGTTCAATGTAGCCCACCAACAAAGCACCACTGACCAACTTACAGAAGGTTATAAGGAAGAAACGGGCATAGAAGAGCTTGAATTTGGATACTGGAGACTTAGCGGTCTTGATGAAAGGATAGGCTGAAGCGACAATGATGAGGAAGTAGTAGGCAACTTCAAAGATTGATATGACTTTCCATTGGTATAACAACGACATCTTGGCTAATGGAGTGTTTGTTTATGTTTAAATTTAATGTTAAAATTTAATGAAACTGTAAACATAATTAACTTTGGTGCATAAGAGGGATGTGAACCCTTTATATAACGCTCACTGTTCACGACCCTGAATCTAAAAAGCACTTCAGGCTATGCTTCCTTTTTCCAATGATTGACAGACTTCGTAGATCTTTAGTGTACTGCTGTCTGTGTCAGGTAGGAGGCAGTACTTCGGCGGCTAATGGACATATAACAACATCATGAAATTTACTGGTCTCTGCCTCACTCGTGATTATGGGATTATAGCGGATTTTATGGATTTACATTCCGGATTTGGCTTTTGGCTGTGTCCCCAATCTCGATTCAAAGCCTCATTTTTCTTTTGAACCTTGAATAGTCAACTCTTCGGCACATCAATGTTAATTTCTGTTGATACGGGCATTTGATAGGTTTCAGTACTTGTTTCTTCTGCCGAAATCGGATCGCGGACTGGGATCACGTTTTAGGGCAGTGCGGCCCGCGGGCCTCTGGAATTTCCTCTAAACTACGGTAAATCCGTTAAGCGCGGGAAAGAATTTTCGGCCACCGACAAACTGGCGCCGCTAAAGCAACTTTGACTGGCTACCAGGCTGCAGAGCCCAGAGCTGCCCAGAAATCAGTTAGAACTTTGAACTTGAAAGTCGGGACTCGGTGCGCTTTATCCGATCGATCCAGGGCTGTAGAAGTGTAACTAGGCTGTGAATTTATGTAATATAGTTTGTGAATTGTCTATACTTTTCAAGATATAATTGGTAGAGGGTCACTAATTAAGCTGATTGGTAATTGTAGTCAATAAATAATTGAAGTACTAGGAACGTCTACCACCATAAATCTGGCCTATAGTTTGAAGGTTCAACAATATTTACACCGGGCCCCGTGGGTTATAATTTATTATATGTGTGGCGGTCTCGTAAATTGGCAAAACACAAATTACTATATCCAGTGATGTCCATATAACGTGGCGCATGTAAAAGTACACTGCAGACGGAGCTTGTCAAGATCATCCTCAATTAGATGAGCTTCAGGTTCAAAACAATTACAGGCCGGCCGTACAAATATTAAGCATCTTGAAAGAAAAGGAAACCATTTAGGCTTAAGAAATAAAGAATAAACACAAAATATTGTATATAGAAAAACATTAGTTGAGAGTTCGAGAGACCAGTCGATTTTTTTTGTAATTGTAAGAGCTAGAACCCCTAACGATAATAGTTTATAACCAAAAACTGGTGATAGAACAGCATATCAGAAACCAAAAATGAAAACAATACCAAAAACATCTTTAATTTGATACAGCAGCTAATAATCTTACTCCAATTAAGCTACGCCTGCAGCAGCAGAAAGGTACTATCCCAGCTTATAATAAGAACAATCCACTAGCGAAAATGAACAGAGTGGAAGAAGCAAAAAGAGACAAACCTTCAGCATTCATAGCAACAGCAGCGTTGGAAGAAGAGGAGGTAGACGAAGACGAGCCACCGGAACTAGAAGTGGAGGAAGAATGAGAGTGGGAGGAAGAACCACTACCAGACTCAGAGGCTGATGATCCAGACTCAGAGCTAGTTGCACTAGAGGAAGCACCACCTGCACCACCAGCAACATCAGATTCAGAGCTAACATCAGACGATTCAGCAGCAGACTCGGAGCTAGCGGTAGACTCCGCAGCAGATTCAGAAGAAGTTGGTTCAGCAACAGAAGAACCGGATTCACTGCCAGTTTCAGAAGCAACATCAGATTCAGAGCTGTCAGTTTCGGAAGCAGCATCACCAGCAGCAGCAGCGATTTCAGGAGCCAATCTAGAGGAATACCATGGTAAACCTGTCAAGTATTCACTCAAAGAAGCTTGGTCAATATTGGTGATCAAAGTGGTGTAATCGTTGTTGGTGTAAGTCTGAGCTTGACGGTACACGTCTAATAAACCAGATGGTGGAGAAGAAACAGAAATGTAACTCAAGTATTCAGCCAAGTTTGCGTTGATATCACTCACGACAGCGGTAGCAATATCACCTTCGTTTTGAGCCGAAGCTTGGTTGGACAACAAGGCGATAGCTAGGATAACAGATGATTCGAGTCTCATTTTTTATGGTAACGGAGTTTGTGTGTGTTGGGAGAGCTGAAATGAATTTGAGATATTTTCAACAGTTTTTATATGGATGGTCAAGATGAAAGCAATGTTGAGCTTGACTGATATGAAAGTTGAAACTGAAACGGAAGTTATAACTGTTCAAAGAGTATAGAGCTTGGCTGGTTAGGTGAAATTGTAACCTTTTATATCACAAAAATTTCAAAATCCCATATCTGGACCCTTTGGGTATTTAATAAGCTTGATGTTGGGGTAAGCCTCACTTACCCACTGTGGGAAATTAGAAATAAGGTTTCCCCAGTTTTTATTCAGCCAAATTTTGAAATAACCGAGAAGTTGCACGTTTGGCTTTGACAGAAGCAAGTCAAGTCACAGCTTCAGGAGCTCAAATTGCCTGACAGGTTTGCACCGTGTGATCAGATCCCCAACATTTAAGCGTTTGAACGCCAGAGTAACATACAATCTAAATGATGTTATACAGCTGTTAGACGTCTTTAAAGGTACTTTGAAAGGCTTAAATTAGTTTTAAAGGGGTAACCGTACACCTCGCGTTGTCCGCCGGTACACCATCGTCTTTTTCTAAACGATATCTGTTGGGAAGCTGAAAACTTCCAACAAGAACAACAGCTTATGGAATATTCTTTTAACTGAATAATTCTCTGGTGATCATTGAGTGGTCTTGTGACCTTTCATTTTTCATGTCAAACTTCAAATAGCAAAATTCATAACCGCCAACACCTATGTATATCGAATTTTCAGAAGACCCCCCCTGAACCGTGACCCGTGACCGCCATAAATCTTGGAAGTTGGCTGTTATATAATCTCGTTGTAACCTGTCCGAACTTCGAACTTCGAAGATATTTGGGTGTGAATATTTCTTGTCAATTGATCATGTTAAATTGCTATTGCTAATTTTAAGTTTGACACAAAAACGATCATCATTTTAACTGCCCGGATTCCGAAATTCTGACGTCTGTTTTCGGAATAGCTTCAATAAATACCCCAATTAGGAAGTTGTTTTGTTCGTCGCGTAATTTGTGGCAGGGTTCGACGGCTTGATTTTTGAATTTTAGATTTGAAGAATCACAGTACTGTAAGCTGTTGGGTCACTTAACGGGTTAACACTCTTGATTATCCATTAATTGGTTTTGAAAAAGTGTTAAATCTGACTATTGTTAGATCCTGGGCTATCAAAATCACATCTTTGCCGTATCACCTACGCCACATGACTCGCACAATTCAATGTTTAGCACAAAGAAGAGGAACAACAACAATCATGAATGCATCAATATGAAAGACACGCTGGTTTCTTCATCCGAGTCTCTCAATCACCAAGAAGGATCATGGCACATATCATCTCTTGCACTATTTCAATCTACAAAGCCTGTCCCAATGGCTAGACCCACCTTTAGACAAAAGATGTCAGGTATGCTCAAATATCCGTCAAAAAAATCTAATCCACAGCAAAAGATCTCTGCAGCAGCAACCCTACATTCCAAGACTTTAATCATATCACAATTACTGTACTTAGTCTTAACAGATTTCCAAATCTTCCTAAAGTTCCTATTGATTTTGATCATTGTTGGGGTATTTATCTTGGGTGTGTTACATTATCTCACAAAGATCTTAACTGCTTTAATGGGGTCTTTGAAATGGATTGGGGTTCTTGGAGGTAATACATTAAGTCTGGGGAAGATCATTAGTTGGTTTATTTGATTTTAAATGAAATCCGCTATAACTATCACCAACTTCAGTGGTGCCTGGATGTTATGAATGAATACTGGGCACTTCTTGGAGAAGACTTGGCCTAGGAATGTTATGAAGCCCAGTTGTCACTATTCTTCTGCGAAGGTGCCCAGAAAATTCTGATTCAGTGAAACACATATGAACGATCTATAACAGTTCCACGGCCTTCCGAGTACCACTCAATATCAAGAGTTTTCAATTCATTTTACAGACAACGGCTTTATATAGTGCAACTGTAATTCAAGCCCATGACATGAATCCTAATAAAATATGACAGCCAGTGGTTTATTCAATTCGCCTTAAAGGCTAAAGCTTGTCTGAAAAAGATAGCAATCTACAACAGTTTTACCGCATTCCAGGTATCAAGATCATATGACAAAACTTTGAACTTTGAGCTACGAGTCGCTCGTAATTACAACGAAGTGACAAGTTGTTCACTGCTTTCAGAATATAAATAGAAAAGCAAAAAATAATGATTTCGCCCAGGATCGAACTGGGGACGTTCTGCGTATTATTTTCTGTTAAGCAGATGCCATGACCAACTAGACCACGAAACCATATTTTGTGACTTTAAAAACGCCTTGTCCGTCTCGACATGCGATAGTAAAATCTTTCAAAAGAGGGCACATTACCTACTATTGGTAGTTTGCTTCTGTCCATATATACCAGAATCTTCAAACTGAAAACAAGGATTTACTTCCCCCGATCTGTAGATGATTCGTTTTAAATATTGATAGTATAGTGGTTCTGATTAGTACTAGGTTCTTGGTGGGGTGATATGTAAAAGGTGTGTAATAGAAGAATTGTTTATGGTATACAATAACTCTAAGTAACACTCCTATGAATATGGTGAAGTCTAAGTGTGAGACTTCCCTCTGTATTTTTCCAACGTCTGTCATCCGACAAATCAAGTCCAGATTTTCGCGGAAAACTGTTATTTTTGATCCAAAACGGATTTGTAGTACAAAAACGTCAGACAAACTTAAACAAGAAACGTTTAGGTTTAAAAAAAAAACGTTTAAGTTTAAAAAAAAAAAAAAACTATAACTAACTTGGAACCAATATATCTTAAAAGTGGATCGATCTGTAAAAACAGCACATCTCGTGCCTTACTTCCCATCAACTTGGTGGGAAAATTTAGGACATTATAAGCGCTGGTGGTTTAGCGGTAAAATTCAAAGTTGCCATCTTTGAGCCCCCGGTTCGACTCCGGGCCAGCGCATTTCTTTTTTTGTATTTTTTGACTGCATGGGACTAGAAGAGGCATGCATATCTGTGATGCAGCTTCACTGCACGACCTTGCATTCGATTGCCCCAATTTCAGGTCTGGGACTTTCACATATACTTGCAGGGGTTTTGATATAGATGGTATTGCATGTCCAAGACCCATAGACTTGAGTGCTGGCGACGGGACAAATCTGAGCTAGAATTTTTGTCCCGCGTTTTAATTTTCAATTACATTTGTCCCGATAATTCTCAAAATCTCTGCCAATAGATGTCCGGGTGTTTAAGGACCGATGTAGTTGATAGTTTACAATTAACGAGCGATATTGAACCATTTAAATGATCTGCAGTTAATCTACAGTGTATCTCAAGTATTCAGCACTCTTCTTACGGATATAAGCATATCTGAGCTCAACGTGCTATGAACATTGGAGTATTCTGTTGATGAAAAATTATAGTGTGCTGATCGAAGCTGAGAAGTAAACAGCTCCTTCTCGTGTTAAGAATTGACACTGTTGAGAATGAGAACGCAAATCATTATCTGTCAAAGAGATCATATCTGATGAGATTTTGTCAGAATAAACAGAAAAAAGGAGAATGTAAAGGAAAAAAAAAGTCAGACATGACAATATATGTGTTGCAAGTTATCAACGAGTCTTCTTCCAATCAATAAGCAGACACCAGAACACATAATGAACCTCCCAGAAGAAGTTTGGTATTGCATATACCTCCATATCCAAACATATGAAGACCTACAATCCATAGTCAAACTCTCCAATGTACTAACGTCACACCCTGAAACCTCATCAAACTACGACGATTCATTGGTGATGTTACGTGACATCATTGATAGGAATAGCTGTATCATTTCAGTTGTTGGAAACAAAGGGTTAGACCCAGGGGAGCCTACGC
>JAKTWX010000336.1:0-44128 GCA_030582275.1 Waltiozyma pijperi
AAAAAACCCGGCGTCCGCCCGCCTGGCAGTGTGCCGCCCGCCGCGGACCAGTCAGATTACGCAGCTGTTGTGAAAACTAATAAATAAACAAAAAAAAAAGAAGCGAGACCTCTTTTCACTTTAATTCAACCTCCTTAGATATTACAATTTCCCAACCTTCCTTCCCACGTCTCCTTCTGTACATCTCACATGGCTTTACCTTCCAACCTTGTCGGTCTCGGGAAGAAAGACTACCAGTTCTCCAACTGGGCCAAGATCTTCACCTGTAAACCTGCTTTATATTTCCAACCTTCCACTATCACTGAGATTCAATCGATCATTAAATCCGCCGTGGATGAGAAGAAAACGCTGCTTACCGTCGGCTCGGGGCATTCTCCTTCAGACTTGATCATGACGAACGAATGGTTGATGAACTTGGACAACTTCCAGCAAGTTTTACAGTTCAAGCCTCATGAATCTGGTCTATACGCTGATGTCACCGTTGAAGCTGGGTTAAGAATCTATCAACTTAACGAATTCCTTAAGGGCAAAGGCTTCGCCTTGCAGAACTTGGGGTCCATCAGTGATCAATCTGTCGCGGGGATCATCTCCACGGGGACACATGGTGCTTCTCCATACCATGGGTTAGTGTCTTCTCAATTTGTCAACTTGACTATTATCAACGGTAAAGGTGAGATCATCGAGTTGGACTCCACGACCAACCAAGACCTGTTCCGTGCAGCTTTGCTTTCTTTGGGGAAGATCGGTGTCATTGTCAAGGCCACGGTCCGTGCCGTTGCCGCTTTCAACATCAAATCCACCGAAGAAGTTATCAACTTCGAAACCTTATTGGAACAATGGGAGAACATCTGGGTCAGCTCCGAGTACATTCGAGTCTGGTGGTACCCATACGCCAAGAAGTGTGTTCTGTGGAGAGGTACCAAGACCGAAGAGCCGCTCACTGCTCCAAGATCCAGTTGGTGGGGGACCACTGTCGGTAGAGTGTTCTACGAGGCTTTGCTTTGGGTTGCTGTGAACATCTACGAACCTTTCACTCCTTACGTTGAAAAGTTTGTGTTCAACAGACAGTTCGGCTCCGTGGAGACTCTGGGTGACGGCGCTGTGGAGGTGCAGCCTTCCATTGAAAGTTTGAACATGGACTGTCTTTTCTCCCAGTTCGTCAACGAATGGGCTGCTCCTTTAAACAACGGACCTGAGATTCTTTCAAGCCTTGCCAAATCGATCGAAACCGCCGCTGAGAAACACGACTTCTACGTGCACGTGCCGATCGAAGTGCGTTGCTCCAACACCACCACGACCAACTCTGAAGACTCCACTCCTGATTTAACCAACCGTACGAAGATCTCCCCGGGGCCAATCACAGGTAACAACTTGCGTCCGTTACTAGACAACACTCCAAGATTGAAACACGCTCCATTGGCCGACGTCACGAACTCTCAGTTGTCCTTATACATCAACGCCACGATGTACAGACCATTCCTCACGAACTCTCCGATCGGCAAATGGTACAAGATCTTTGAAGAGATCATGGGTGCTGCTGGCGGTAAGCCTCATTGGGCTAAGAACTTCATTGGGAGTGTGGAATACTTCGATTCCGGGAAGAACGAGGAACAATTCCAAGATGGGGAGATGAGAGGGTTCGCTTTGAAGAACCAAGAATGGTTTGGTGATGATTGGGAATTGTTCAAGAAGTTGAGACAGGAGAATGATCCTGAGGGAGTTTTCGTTAGTAACAAAGATTGGGCTATCAGAAACGGTATTGTTGAGGCCTGATTAGAAAATAGACAACTACACGTGTATAATAGAAAGAAAATTAGATAGATAGAGAAGTAAATAATACAGAATTAAATAGACACTCAGTCTTTCCTGTTCATTCCAGTGTGTAGATGGTGTTCTTTCATACCCCAACCAACAACCCAAGCGATAGCGGAGCAGATGAAACTGAACAACAAAGCCCTATGGGTGCTGAAATCATAACTATCGATGATTTCGTTTCTGAAGATCACAGGAGCACCGTTCCAAGTATACTCGGAAGACTGCAAGGCGTTCTCGATGATCTGAGCAATCTCGTTCTTATCAAATGGAACACCAGGAATCGAGTACAATTTCTCGTTCAAAGAAGCACTGAGATAATACTGGAAGATGAAACTGGCGGCAGAGATCCCGACAGTGGACCCGGTGGCTCTGAAGGCGTACTGGATAGAAGTGGTTGCAGCTTGATGGTCTTGAGGAACAGCGGCTATCAAGGCTAGCAGCGTCACGGTTAACAGCGAGGCATAACCGAACCCTGGCGCCAATAACACCAAATATTGGAACCATTCGGACGATTCTCTGGTGGTGTTGTACACGGCGAAAGTCCCTGCTACAGTCAACAACCCAGACCAAAGGGAAAGCTTCATATACTTCCCCGTGGATCTCATGTAAATCCCAGCAAAGAAAGACCCCATTGAGACACCGGCAAAGTTGGAAATAGTACGTAGACCGATTTCAGTTGGGGTTAGTCTTGTCACCGAGGACCAGAACACCGGCAAGTAGAAAAGATACGAGAACACAGACATGGACATGAACCAGTTGAGCAAGCTTGAGGACAGAACCGTACGCAGTGCCAGTAATCTCACTGGAATAATCGGTGTCTCGGCAACGTATAACTCCACGTAACCAAAGGCGAAAAGAGGTAAGACAGTCAACGCGGTTAAAATCCAGAAATACCCGCCATTGACAGCGATTTCCTTGCCGATGAAAGAGATTAAGACCATGAAACTGAGCAATGACGTAACCAAAAGAGAACTCCCAAGGAAATCGACGTGTTTCAACAATTCCCATTTCGAACCTTCCATCCCAAACCCAGCAGAACCTCTTGGAAGATTCAAGTTCTTATAGATGATCAAAGCCGAAAGCAGGGCAACAGGAACCTGGAACAAGAAAGCAGCCTGCCAATTGAACCAGCTCTCAAACACAGAACCCAAAAGCCCACCAGAAGCAGCACCTAACCCAAAGGCAACATTAGCCAACCCTTGGTAAATGCCTCTTTTCCTTAATGGCACCAAATCGGAAAGAGTGATGGTCCCCATCATAGTGAGCCCCCCGGCACCGATCCCGGTGATAAATCTCCCCAGGGAGATGCACCATAAAGAGTTGGCAATCCCACAGATGAGACACCCCAATGCAAAAGTAATATTGGAGAAAAGTAACAATGAACGACGGCCAAAGATATCTGATAATTTCCCGTATAATGGTTGGAACGCAGAACAAGAGAGGAAGTAAGAAGTGGCGATCCATTGCATTCTTGACACTGCATTGATCTTTGATGCAATCGTGGTTAATAAAGTGGTCACGATCGTGGTGTCTAAAGCTGCAAGGAACGCACCTAATAACAATGAAAAGATAATCGTTGCCACTTTGCTTGAGTCAAGGTCAAGGTCTGCCACTGGGACTGAATCCTCCTCGATAGGGTTCTCTTCTAAGTCGGCTGTACTGCCATATCCAGTTGGTAACTGTTCAACGATATCGTCTTGATCTCTTTGTAACTCTTCACCGATTTCTTTAGCAATAACACCGGAACTTCCAAATGTTGGATCTATAAGCGCTTTACTTTGCGACGGTAATAACGGAGAGTCTTCGGCGCCATTGTGAGGCTGTGAGGTGCTCGAGCTCGACATGTTTGTGGGGTTAGTGTATGGTTGAATTGATAGGTTGGATAGTCTGTGTGTTCACAACTGTAAAAGCTGAGCCAAATCTATTTTATTTATAATCAGAAAGTACTTGCAGCTTATAATTATTTACATATCAAAACATCCGGACATCTCAGCGGTAGCTTATCCGTATCAGGCGCCGATTCCGAAAGATTGGTCACTGGTTAATACAGCTTGAGTATATAACAACTAACCTCCACCACACTTCTTCCGTAACAGAATCAACAGTCGGCATTCACCATCAACCAACAGCTGAAACACACCAATAATGTCAGGCTACAACTATCTCAAGAACGCCGGTAAGGTTCTATGTATCGGCAGAAACTACGCAGCACACATTGCTGAATTGAACAATGCCAAACCAAAGCAACCGTTTTTCTTCCTTAAGCCATCATCTTCGATCCTCAAGCAAGGAGAAGGGTCCATCCTGATTCCAAAGGGAGTCAACGTCCACTACGAAGTGGAATTGGCCCTAGTCATCGGTAAGACTTTACAAAACCTCAACCCGGAGACCTTCACTGATAAAGACGCCATTGACGCTATCGAAGGCTATGCTCTCTCCATTGACCTAACCGCCAGAAACGTGCAAGACGAAGCCAAGAAGAAGGGGTTACCGTGGTCCATCGGTAAGGGCTTCGACACGTTCTTGCCGATCTCTCCTTTCATTCCGAAGAGTAAGATCCCAAATCATTACAACGTGGAGTTGTTCCTGGACGTCAACGGTGTCTCCAGACAAAAGGACCTCACCTCGTTGATGATCTTCCCTATCCACAAGATCCTCTCTCACATGTCGTCGATCATGACCTTGGAGAAAGGCGACATTATCCTCACAGGGACGCCAAAGGGGGTCGGGTCTATTGTCCCTGGCGATAAAGTCACCGCTGGGTTGGCCATTGATGGGGTCGAGATCCAGGAGGGCCATTTGCAATTCGACGTTGAGGCTAAGCCTGGTCCTTACGAGTACAAAGAGACCTGAGGTTGTATAGATAGATAAATAGAATATATTCACGCTCTAACTGTGCCTTTGATGAAGTATAAAATCCGATTCTGACTACCTTCTTCCAAAGAACAGTCGAAAACCAAGGCCTCGTTCTCAGAAATGAACATCTTGGACGCCTTGACGACTTCGAAGAACTTGGACTTCAACTGGAGATGGGTTTCTTTGATCATAACCATGAAACTGATCTCCTCCGATGGGTCCGCTGCTGCGGCGGCAGCGGTAGCTTCTGTGTCTTCAATCATTGTCACATTCAAAAGATCGTTCCATTGGATCTCGATGTTCTTCATGTCTCCTTCAATGCTCACCGTGAGCAGGCCCTTATTACTCAATGAGAACTCGAAGAATTTGGGGTCTTTGAACCTTTCCATTCTTTTGAAAAAAGCAGAGATATCCGAGGGCAAGTACCCTACAATGTTAACATGGTCCAATACCGGTTCTTTGATAGCTTCGTCCGTCGCTTGGCTTAACAATCGGATAATCACAGAGGACGAATGTGACACCTCGATGTTGTTTTGGTTTAACTCGGTGAAATGGAAAGACAATTTGGATAACTTCTTCGATCTGGGCTCATTGACATTGGAATCCATTCGCTGTAACCTTATCATTATCTGATCACTATTAAGGTTCTCGTACGTCCGAAGAATGTGTAGGAACTCAATGATGTTCAACTCAAAGCTGATTATGTTGTCTCGCTTCGATTGAACATCCACTTGGTCGAATATATCAAGCGAAATCTCACACCAAATTTGAGGATCTGTCACTCGTTGAGCTGATACTATGTACATCATCTCAGGGGTGAATCGGAATACGGCGTCTTTGCGGATCGTGGCTATCGATGCTAGTGTTGCTGGAGAGAATATGTTAGTAACTGGTGTGAACAAGAAAGACAGATAGTGATCCTTACTTTTAAGAACGTCTATGTTTGACATCACAATCTTGAGCATCATCTTGGGCAGCGAATGTGTGTTTGAGGCTTGAAACAGTTATGGATTTAGATGCTATACTGGTCCGAAGATGTCTTAACCGTGAATGATCCGTGAATAATAATTAGACTAGATCAAAGCTATTTGTATTTACCAGATCCAAGATCATAAAATTTCGCGTGAGCTGGTTTTAACTTTTGGCACTGACGCGTCTGCTCTCCGCACGTGACACAGAAAGTACATGCGGAGAGATTTTAGGTTGCAGAAGCGCAACACAAAAACAGAAGCTATTTGTAAGCCACACAAATTATTAGCCACACAAACTCTTATAATAAATTTGTACAAGCCGCAGATCACAAAATGTACTTAAAGGCAAAGAAAAGTCCCTTCATTTATCTTCCAATGAACAAGTCAAAACTCAATTCTATATGAATCATCTTCTCAGGAACTTATCACACAACAAAATGTCCACAGCTGCAATCACAAAGAACTCTCGTTACACATTAAACAACGGTCGTACCATTCCAATCACCGGGTTTGGTGTTTATCAAACTCCAGCTTCTAAAGCTACCACTTTGGTTTATGAAGCTTTGAAAGTCGGTTACAGACACATTGACTCTGCTCGTATCTATCAGAATGAGGAAGAATCCGTCGCCGGTATTGCTCAATTCTTGAAAGAGTTCCCTGATGTTAAACGTGAAGATATCTTTTACACCACTAAGATTTGGAATGAAGAACAAGGTTATGAAACTACCAAAATCGCCATTGAATCTTCTTTGGAAAGAGCCAAGGATATCCAATACATTGATTTATTCTTGATCCATTCCTCTTTGACAAACAAGGAAAAGAGATTGGGCACTTACAAAGCCTTACAAGAAGCCGTTGCCACCGGTAAGGTTAAGTCCATTGGTGTTTCTAACTACGGTACCCATCACTTGGACGAATTGTTTGCTTGGGAAGGTCTAACCATCAAACCAGTCGTCAACCAAGTCGAATTACACCCATGGTTGCCAAGAAAGGATCTACAAGAATACGCCAAGAAGCATGATTTCTACTTGGAAGCCTATACTCCTTTGACTCAAGGCCAGAAGTTTGATGATCCAGAATTAGTGGCTATCGCCAAGAAGCACGGTTACTCCGTCGTTGAAGTGTTATTGAGATGGTCTTATGATCAAGGTTTCATCCCATTAGCTAAGACTGCCACCGTTGCTAGAATTAAGCCAAACTTTGATGTCTTGGATCATGTCGTTTTGGACGCAGAAGATTTAAAGATCTTGGATAAGCCTGATTCTTATGAGGTTTTGACTTGGGATCCAACAAAGTATGAAGGTTAAAGTAGTTCATTAATTTGCTGGACAATTATTAAAATGGTACTTATGTATGACTTTTCTTAGTTCAATATATATGAAGTTTGTTGATCAAGAGTGATACAGATGTTCTGTAGGCTATCTGAGATACCACAATGTCTAGTTAATAGGAATGGTTTCAAAAATTAAAAAAGAGGTCGTACCCGGATTCGAACCGGGGTTATCCGGATCAAAACCGAAGGTGATAACCACTACACTATACAACCCAATTTTCTGACTTTTAAAACTCCCTGGTTTGTAACATTCATGTATAAATGTTTTCAACTGCAACACGTTCGATCTTTTTTTTTCTATCAGCTTAGCTCTAGTAGTGATAAATAAGCTGTATGAGATCTTGTCCTTTTATAATATCATTATTACATGATTCATAGTATATTTCATGGTTAATTAATTTCTAATCCAACTGGCCCCGCGCGCTGGTAGCGTGTGATGTCAATTTAATTCGTTTCAGATCAATCAAATTTAATACTTATCTGGATGAATTCTCTGTAAAGTATTGTATCAACAGCCTAAATCGTTTAAATTAATTATTGGTACTGGTCGTTTTTATGGGATACAAAGAATTTGACACATGGAACCTACTGGTTTCGTACCAACTAATATCTACTATGTAGCAATTATAAGCAGCTTCACACACTCTCTATTATGTATAGTTATAATAAATATTATTTATAAACTATAAAAATATTTTTAATAATTTATAAATTAATTATTAATTGACTGGATTTCAATTTAATTGATGATTTCATTCATGGCACCGGGTAATTATTTTAAATTAGACATATTTATTTTTAATATTTATAATATTGATTTTTTTAATTGGTTAATAATTAGCTATCACGTACAATATTTGCACTAGCTAAATTAATTATTATTGATCTATTTTGTTGACAATTTCTTCTGAAATTGGGCGATAATATAGTTGTTTCTAATCTTCCGGATCCGGTTTTGTGAGACATCCTTAACAAACTAGTAATTCTTCCTCCCCTGTCACCACCTAGTACTCAAGCGGTTCAAACACTAATGTCAATATTGATGTATAGAGATTCTGAGCGTACATGGCTACCGGTGTATTATATATTGATGATCAGCTAGATATTCTATGTGTATGTAGATTTGTAAGTATAGATTCACCGAATAACGCTATTTAATGAGCCCACCCAAGTCGGAAGTGATACTCCCAGCTGCACCGGCAGAACCATCTCCCCTGTCGATAAGATCTTGCTGATTATCGTCTTCATCTTCACCAATCTCCGGCTCTATTGTTCTCAAGATTATTTCCTGAGGATGGTCTTCTCTGTTCAATCTCTTGCTTATACTGGTACCACCCATAATACAGAAGACCAAGACCAACACTGCCATGATCCCGTTTCTTGTGGTGTGCCATCTCAAGGATTCGATTTCTGATTTGATGTCACTTCTGATATCCGTGGAGATCTTGTTATCCAAATCCTGGATTAGTTTCTTAATACGTTTCTGGAGCAACGTGTTCTCACTGATCTGATCGTTGATCAAGACCTGGGAGTCGTTCTTGGAGATGATCAACTGCTTATTGAGCTCGTCGCTTTCCTCAATGAGGTAGTTCTCCAAGACGTTCTTCTCGTTGTTGAGGATATTGAACTCCGTCTCACGCGACCGTTGGATTTCCACACGAAGTTCCGACGTGGCGGCTTCGAACAAATACAGCTCGTTTTCAAGCTCCAGCGTTGTCAAGATCTTCTCGTCTAGGTTTTCAAGCTGGTTGCCCAAGTTGTCCTTTATCAGTCTCAGAATCAGATCGCACTGTCTGTCGTTGAACCCTAGCTGTTTCAATTCGTTGAATATAGTCAAAGTGTCAAGGTATTGCTTCTCAGGCGTTGGGTCATCGTCCAGCGTGTCCTGTAGTTTCTGGTCGATCTTCTCTTGCTCTTTGATTGGGTCTGGAAACCTGGATATGCCCTCTTTCTCATTGGGGTTCGTGGAGTTTGTATGTATTTGGGAAATGTTGGGGATCCGATATTGTATCTGCGTAGTTCTGGTGGAAAGTTTGGGAAGTAAGGAGCCCAAGGCACGACCACCGTTGAGGGTGGATCTTCTGATAATATGAGTGAGCATTGAAGTTGGAAGGTAGCCAAGCGAGAGATGAAGTTTGCCTTCTTATTAGTTCTGGGGAGTTTAGGTTCAGTTTAAATCTCCACGATATGCTAAGTTCTAACAGCGTACGCGAAATCCTGCAGCTTGAAGTTTAAACTGGAGACCGCCACCAACTAAAGACTGTAAAAGGGAGTTAAGTTATATATCGAGGTATTTATCCGAGATGACTGAGATTATCAAGAAACTAACCACAGATAGACATTACCGGTTTACAGATATTGTTTTCATCACCAGAGTTAAGATAAGTATGTAAAACATAGAACGTAGAAATGACGCTGACTAAGTAAGCCACACGTCATAACTTACATAATCGTCGCGAATCTGAACTATATTTCTATGCTGAACCCGAACTGAAAAAAAAACAAAAATTTAAAGCTGTGAAAGATGGCAAATTAAAGACACCAAAAAGAACAACTCAACTTCATTTAGAACCATCTCTTAGATCATAACACCACCATGTCCAGAGAAGGTTTCGAAATTCCAAAGGATAACTCCGCTGCTGCTGCCGGTCTTTCCGGTGCTAAGTCCTCCACTGTCAAGTACATCTGTGCCAACTGTGCCGCCAAGGTTTCTTTAGGTAGACAAGATGCTATCAGATGTAGTGATTGTGGTCACAGAGTTCTATACAAGGCCAGAACTAGAAGAATGGTTCAATTTGAAGCTCGTTAAGTTCATCAAGAAGACAAAAAAAGGTTATTTATTTAAAGAAAAAAAAAGGAGATGGGCTAAGAAAGATCATAGCTCAATTGGTTGTTGTTTGTTTGCATAACACAGTTCGGATCATAACTACAATAGCTTTGGGAAATCCGCTAACTGTGCAATAATATAATGTTAAATGTATCATAGAAATTAATGTAAGAACGTTCAAGTTTTTTTTTTTTTGAAAGAAGGGGTCAATTGTGTAGATCAAGTCCAAGCTGTAGCCTGTGAGCCCACAACTTACATGAAGACAGAAGCCACCAAGCTCAGAGCTGTCACCAAAATTCAAAATTTCGCTTACATAACATATTACATAATTGTGTAAATAATTATTTTTACACTTTCACTTATCGTCGCGAAGTTAGCCTAATCGGGAACGGTTTTGTCATCACACAGGAATTCGGTGGGAAAAAACATCAACAAAAGGCCTGTCTCAACGTCATAACACACCAAGCTAGAAAGCAAATAACCGTTATCATGATGTCAAAAGTTGTAATTCAAGCATTAAATCCAAGCAAAAGTTAGATCTTAAATTAACTTGCACTAATTGAAAATTGACTTAGGATCTTAGGTTTACCGACATCATACTTCAACCCCCAACATTATTATTCTCGCCTTCTGAATTATACACCTTTCAGGCCATAATAATATTACAAATAATTACCTGAAGCAGAGGCACAGTTACGTTTACACATTGTTTCTTTTTGCCAATATCGAAAGAATCACAAGTGCAGTCAGATCTGATATACCGCTACAACGCTCCCCCCACACACAGCTACGTCAAGTCACGTCAAGTTATCATTGTTATTGTTGTTGTTATTGTTATTACTGTTATTATTTTCCCCCCTCTGATTACGAACCATGACAACAGCACCAACCTCTTTCTCCGAAGGTTCTACAGGACCAGCCAGCAAGGCGTCCTTTGATTTAGAACCAAACCCATTCGAACAAAGTTTCGCCTCAAAGGAATCAACAGTTGATTCTCACAAACAACCAAACTTGAGTGGCAGCGGAGGTCAATCTTCGCCACAGCTATTAACCCCTGGAGGAAGAAAATTACCACTGCCTGTCTTATCACCAAACGCTCATTCTGGGTGGAACAATTTCGGTGGAGGTAGAACTGGGTTGACACCTAACGAATCAAGTTTAAGAACCGGTCTCACGCCTAATGGTTCTGGTCCTTCAATGGGGTCTTTCCCTCACTCGTTCCAAAACTTGAACATTCCTGGTTTAAACACACCCGGAGGTGGGTTAAGTGCCTTTGCTAGCGGGTTTACTCCTGGCTTATCGAGTATTCTCAGTGCCACTGCGAAGGAGTTTGAACATTTACAGCAACAGCAGCCTCCTCCTTCCATACATATGGACAAGGACAATCTACCGCTACCTGTGCAAGCTCAAACACAGACACAAACAGAAACACAGACAAAAACGCAATCGCAGCCGCACTCACAACCGCAGTCACAGCCACAAACACAACCACAAACACAAGCTCAACCACAAACCCAACCAGAAACACAAACACAAAATCAAGAAGCAACCAAAACTGATAACAAGGATACACAGAACACCACAAAGTCAAAACCAGCCAAAAGATCTAGAAAGAAGAAAGCTGACAACGAATCAGAAAGCAAGAGACTCAAGACCTCTCCTCCTGTCTCATCTTCTTCAAATGCCGATTTCAACAGTTCTAAGACAAACCCAGCCTCAACCTCCATGGAAAGCGCTAAGAGTGCATCTGGAACGGAAGACAAAAGTGGCGAAGACCCACAGAACGAGGAAACAGAAGAGGACAAACGTAAGTCGTTTTTGGAGAGAAACAGAGTTGCTGCTTCTAAATGTCGTCAACGTAAGAAACAACAGATCGAGAAGATGGAGACCGATTTGAACTTTTATCTGAACGAATACAACAACCTCACACATACCATTGATCAGTTGAAAGAACAAGCTCTTCTTATGAGAAACTTCGTCATGGCGGACTCGCATGAGCCACAGAAGAGAGATGTCCTTGTTGTCAACGGGATCAACACGATCCTCAACACAATCGAACAAACCAACTATATGGCTAGGTTCAGAGGCAACAATCCGTCAAACATAATTCCTACGGTGCAACCAATCAATCCAAACTTAGTTGCCCAACCACAACAACAGCAACAACAACAGGGAGTGGCTCCACATATGAACCAGTTAACCGTTCAGACAAACATGGCGCAAATGCAACAAATGCCAAACATAGTTCCCGCTTCAGTTGGTCAACCGATCCAGTTCAATCCATTAGCAACCGTTTCCAATTCTTCTTTGACTTCCGTGACAGATCAACAAGCGAACGCCAACTCAAGAGACATCTCTTCAACACCAATGATGATCGTTTCTTCCGTCCCTGGTGTTCCTGCGCAAATTGTTCAGGCGGATGTAGCTGGTAATTTACGAGGAATGGTGATGACGACGCCGGCCAATAATGGACAAGTGTCAATGCCAGGGATGAAAATGGAAGGTAGTCCTATCAATGTTTTAGGACATACTAGAGATTCAGTTGGCAATGTTGGGTATATATAGGACAAGATTATATGTATTCTAATAATTTTAACATTCTTTTTTTTATATTACGATATTCTGAAACTAAGAATTAGCAGCATTATCGCTATCTCCACAGACAGCGGAGATCCCTCTCTTTCTCCAGAAATCACTCACAGCGTGCCATTCTCCTCTCCATCTTCTGATACCGTTCATGGCGGTTTTAGGAGCTTCTTGTTTCAAATTGTGACCTTTAGCAGCCAAGGACTCCAAGATATCTGAACCGATGTATTGTTCATGTTCAATGTAATCTGGGAGCAGTTGATGGTGTAGACGTGGATAAGCCAAGGTCTCCAACAATGGCATATTGAACGAGTAGATTCTAACGATTGCTTGGAACACAGCAGTGATGATTCTGGACCCACCAGCGGCACCGATGATGAAATCCGGCTTACCCAACTCGTTGACAATGATGGTAGGAACAGCTGAAGATAAAGGTTTCTTCCCAGGTCTGATCAGATTGTAAACAGAAGGAGCCAATCCGAATGAATTGTTGAATCCCGGACTGGAGAAGTCGTCCATCTCGTCGTTCAAAATGATACCGGTGACAGGGTCCATCACCATCGAACCAAACAACAAGTTGATAGTGGAGGTCATCGAGACAGCGTTGTTGTACTGGTCGACAATAGCGAAATGGGTGGTGCCGTGAGGGTTGTTATCTTCGTATTGAGGCTTGTAGTCCATCCACGAGTCCAAGGTCTTCTTGTCGTTGATCAAATCAAAGGCCTCGTGTGCGTATTCCTTGCTGGTGACCAATTCGATGTTGTCGTTGGTCAAGTCACCCAATCTGGTTCTAGCACTAGCCATGTGTTTCATCGTTTCAATTAGTCTGTGAGTGGAGACCGATCCCATGTCGTGTCCTTCTTGCAAGCCAAACTTATCGTAAATGTTCAAACCTGTGATCAAAGCAGGCCCAGAACAACTGCCCTGACACGTATAGACATCATTTCCCAGAAACTTAGTCTTCAAAGCAGGGTAAACAACAGCGTCGTAGTCTTCAAAGTCCTTCTCTGAGAAAATACCGCCAGCTTTGTTGGCAGTCTTGATCAAATTTGAAGCGATAGGACCTTTTGGATCGTAGAAAATGGCATCACTTCCGTTTTTAGCAATAAGTTCTAAAGTTCTTGAAAGATCGGGTCTTTTCACTAGATCTCCAACCTGGATTAGATCCTCCTTGGAGCCCTCTCTGAACAGGTACTTCCATGTGTCATAGTTCTTGAGGAGGAACTCTTTGTCAATTTGAATAACACTGGTTAACACAACCGAAGCATTGAACCCGTTCGCAGTCAAGTCGATGACAGGTTGGATCACTTCTTCCCACGTTAGCTTCCCAGAGCCGTGCATGCTGAATAGTTTGTACAACCCTTTGATTTCTCCAGGAATACCAGCTGCCAAACCGCCAACTTTGGCCAATTCTTTTCTCCCTAGAAACATATCCTCTGTGCTTCTCAAAGGAGCAGCCTCTCTGGCATCGATGGAGATAGCATTATCGTCTTTGTAAATCTTAGAGGTGATGAACCCACCACCACCGATCCCTGAGTTGAACGAGTTGATAGCACCGATACATAAAGCCACAGAGACAGCAGCATCAGCTGCAAAACCTCCCTTCTCCAAGATTTGGGCACCGATTTGGGAACATTCTTCAATATCTGAAGAAACGGCACCTTTCAAGGATTTCTTGAGCAAGGTTTGGTCTGGATTCAAAGAAGGTTCTCTTTTCAAAGGATCAATCTCAATGCCCCTATCTGCTGCTATGGAGAATATTTCATCTGAATTGGATTGGTGGAAGAGTATCGTCTCATGGCTGTTGTTAGCTTGGGTTTCCAAAGAGGTGAAATACAGGAAACAGGCTAAAGATAACAAGACAAGAGTGGGGCTGAGGTATTTACTTTTGAAGATGTTGAATTTGGGTTGGATGGTAGGTGTCTTTTCAGACAAATATCTTAAACCGGATGCACTCATAGTACTTTGCCACTGGTTTCAGATATGTAATTGAACGAGTTGATGACAAATACTAGCAGGATAGAGCTGTATACCTATGATATAATTATAATTAGCTGTGGGCTGTGTGTGATTTGTACTAGAGACCAGCTACAGGTGTTGATATTGGAGTTTGCCACAGGTTTAAGCAAACAGAGTCTGCTATAACTAGTGAGATCTATGAATTTCCTATGGCTCATATTTATTGGCCCATATTTATAATTTCAATGATCATTGACCAGTCGGCTAAATTCTTGTTATCGGCTTAGGCTGTTTTTGTAATCTTATGACTGAACTAAGCCACACTTATCTATCGTGGGGATAGAGCAGGTCACGTGAGGAAAGTGGAATTTAATCCGAAGTGGCGTCCGTTCGATCCTCGGGGGATGCAAGTAGTTTCATTTGAATTGATGATTTTATATGGTGGTGACCAAACTTAAATTGTGGGGAATATAGGAATAGCCGATAATATTATAAGGCCGATGACACAAATTTCAAAAGTTCCTCGGTTAAAGATTAAAAGTGATTGTTATTGTGAAAGTAAAGTATATTGAGCCAAAGTATATAAACCTTAGCTTATACCTTCTGCAACAGTTCTCTCAATCCCATCATACAACTATCGACCAGACCAAACCAAACCAACGTTAACAGCTAATTATAACAAACAGTAAACATGGCAGAAGAAGGAAGAGATCTTACATATGAAATCAAGGGCAAGACCGCAATCATCACTTTGACTCAACCTGAACAATTTAATGCATTGAATCATGATCAATATTTATTATTAGCCAAATTAATCGAAAGAGCTAATGTTGAACCTAATACCGTGTTCACTTTGATTCAATCAACAGGTAGATATTTCTCTGCTGGTGCTAATGTTAAATCGGTTAGTTTGTTAGATAACAAACAACTTGATGAGATTGAAGAGACGAAATATTGGTTGAACAATTTCACCGCTAGAAACGCATATTTAACAGATGTTTTCTACACCCATAAGAAAGTCCTTGTTTGTGCGTTGAATGGTCCTGTTATTGGGTTGTCTTCTGGGTTAGTGGCGCTATGTGATTTGATATACTCGATCAACGATAACGATAAGGATGTCTTTCTATTGGCCCCTTTTGCAAACTTGGGGTTGGTGTCTGAAGGTGCAGCAGCTTATACTTTATTGGCAAGGTTAGGTCTCAGTGTTGCTAATGAAGCCTTATTACTCTCAAGACCGATCACCGCTAAGAGATTGCTATCTACTGGGTTTATCAATAAGAGTTTCCAGTTTAAAAGAGGAGAATCTCAATTGTTCAATGAGGCGGTTTTGAAAGAAATCG
Source organism: Waltiozyma pijperi (assembly GCA_030582275.1). Taxonomy (NCBI): domain Eukaryota; kingdom Fungi; phylum Ascomycota; class Saccharomycetes; order Phaffomycetales; family Wickerhamomycetaceae; genus Waltiozyma; species Waltiozyma pijperi. The sequence goes on from JAKTWX010000336.1 coordinate 15,688, forward strand.
AAGACAATTCCAAGACTCTAACCGCTGAGAGTATCTTTGATATCAAATCGATCATCAAATCGACATACTTGAAAGACTTGGAAAGTGTCAATGCCAAAGAGATCATCGGTGGGTTGCACAAATGGTTGAAACATATTCCACAGGAGAACTTCAGGAAGATCTCACAAAGAGAGATGAAACATAAGCTTTAGTCAGTTTTACATATATAATAAACACAGTTTGGTCTCAGAAGACGAACACTTGGTCGTCACCTTTAGAAGGCATCTTAGCTGGAGCAAATCCTAACTCTTCTGTGATTTCAGTGGCGAGTTTCTTTAAACCTTGAGGACCACAGATTAAGATTCTGACGTCATCTGAAGGAGCAGGAAGGTGTTTCTCAACCATTTCCTTAGTGATGTAACCGACATCACCAGTCCAACCGGCTTCTGGAGTTTCAAGGGTGTAATTGATGGTAAAATTTGGATATTTGGCAGCGAACTGGTTCAATTCATCAAATAATAAAATATCGTTTTCAGTTTTATTGGCATAGATAATGGAGATTTCAGTTTGATCTTCTGGAGTAGTGACGATTTCAGAGATGACCTTCAAGATCGGAGTGATACCAGACCCACCAGCGATCATACCTAGCTTCTTAACGTGGTTCGTGGCATAGTTAAATCTACCAACTGGGCCTTTGAACTGCACAAATTGCCCCGGGTTCAACCCACCAAACTTCTTGGAGACATCACCGTCGGCGTATGACTTGACCAGGATGTCAAAGAACCCCTCCTCGGTGTTAGAGGAGATAGGAGTGTAGTATCTCACCTCGGTGGAGTCCTCAAACTTGGTTGCTAGGTGATGGCCAACAGGAATTTGAAGAATTTCATCGGCTCTAATCAATTGAAATCTGTAAATGGCCGTGTCACGGGAAATGATGGTCTTGTCGACCAACTCGAGAGATCTCCAGGAGTCTGCGGAGATGGAGGCTCTTCTGTTGTAGGCGGAGTAGGCTCTGACTCCGATGAGCAAAACTAATGGGATGAGAACATATGGGATGTAACGGTAATCAATGACGGCGGTACCAAAGATAACCAAGGCGACTGGGATGTAAATACCGTGAAGTGGCTGGTGCAAGAGCTCCCTTTTATCTTCGACGTCGGCGGCGGACATTTGTAGAGGGGGGACGTTAGGTTGAACTACAATAGCTATATTTGGTGTCTGGTGTGTTTACAAATTACAAATCAATATTTCAATATTCACTCACTTTGATCTACCTGCAAATATCGGCCAGCGGCCAATTCCGCGCATCTCAAATAATTTCTCGGGCACTAGGCGGACTTAGATTTATTAGTTGAGACAAATATATTATCATACTTACAAGTTTTGGCTATTATTTGCAAGATCTTAGTTTAGGTTAGGCTGATTAGGAACCAACAATGTCTGAAATCGAAGAGTCCAATTCCATTCCTGTCCCAGCACCAGCCGCTGTTCCTGTCCCTTCCAAGAAGTCCAAGAAGGGAAAGAAAGGGTCTCGTAACCCATCGGAGATTACACCAGAGTACATCGCTCAACAAAGAGCCCTTCGTGAAGCTCAGAAGCAGGCCAAAAGAGAAGCTTTAATTGCCAGTGGTGTTGATCCAGACCAAATCGACTTGCCCCTTGACCTGAGATTCATCTCTAGACCCTTGCTCGATGTCCCTGAGACTATTTACAGCAGCAGCAGTAGTGCTACTAGCAGTAGTATTGCTGGAGTTAAAGTATCTATCATGACTTACAACATCTTAGCACAGGCTTTGATCAGAAGGAAGTTGTTTCCTACGAGCGGCAATGCTCTTAAGTGGTTCAAGAGATCCAAGGTTCTCCTGAGCGAGTTCAAGCATTACAACAGTGATATTCTTCTGTTACAAGAGGTGGATTATATCCAATACAACTCCTTCTGGAAACCCGAGTTCAAGAAATTGGGATACCTGTCTGATTATCAACGCTGGGGAGACAAGAACCACGGTGTCGCTGTGTTCTTCCGTGAGTGCATGTTCGATCAAACTGACAGAATGACCATCGATTACGATAAGGAGGTCATAGAGGGCGTTCCTCAACGAGTGCAAACGAAAAACGTGGGGTTATTGGTTGCTTTGAAGTTCAAGAAGGCCATCACGGACAAATACCAGGAGTCAAAGAAAAAGGGTATCATTATTGGGACAACACATTTGTTCTGGCATCCTTTCGGTACGGTCACTAGAACAAGACAAACATACATTGTGTTACGTCAAACTATGGAGTTCTATAAAAGAGTCAGGTTGTTACAAGGGAAAGAAGATGAATGGTACACTTTCTTTGGTGGGGATTTCAACTCTCAGCCTTTTGATTCTCCATATCTGTCCATCACTTCTAAACCTATCCAATACACCGATCGTGCAAGAACCGTGTTGGAGTGCTCCACTGCTTATGAGTTGGAGAAGGTTAGACTCGGCTCAGCTGATGCCGATGATGAAGATGCCCCAGAAGAGGAAGAAGGAGAAGACCAGGAAGAAGAACCAGAAGCAGACTCACAAACTGAGACCACCGCTGCTCAACAAGAAATCAAATTCACAACACCAGTTCCTGAAAGTTTCGAAGCCACTCAAGAAGAACACGATATAATCGACCGCTTACAATCCGTGCATAACTCCCAACCAATCATCGCACACTCCCTATACTCATTAGCCTATAAACACGTCCATCCAGAGAACGCAGGGGTGGATAATACCAAAGATGAACCTGAGATTTCCAATTGGGCTCATACATGGAGAGGATTATTGGATTACATTTTCTACGTCTCACCATGGGATCCATCCTCTTCTGATGATACCAAGCTCAGCGTTAAGGATGTTATGGACTCGTATGGGTTCAAGATTACTAAGTTGTTGAAGATGCCCTTGGGGAAAGATATGCCTGATCATGGGATCCCTCATGAAGGTGAATATCCTTCCGACCATTTGTGTATGATTGCTGAAGTGGAGTTGCTTTTGTGAATAGATATATTTATAGATTAGATGATCTAGAGTCTAGCAGCTTATGACAGCTAGCTGGACCGCGTATTTTTCACGTGCAAAATTAAGGACCAAGGTCCAAACTGCCGCAATTGTTTATCAATATTACTCATGAATCATGATAGTATTGCTATAGCCAATAATATAATCGATAGAATGGGAGATCATTCTAACAAACATGTGATAATTTGAGAAACTGATCATGTTATTCATCAATCTCATGGTCTAACTGTTGGTAATTAAGCATAGCACCAAGGTAATTGAACCAGACGTCTTTGATACTGCTGGAGCCTCGATAACAAACTCCAAAACAGCAAATTATCAAGCGACAACATTGGGAACAAAGAAGTACTTAGTATATAGTGTGAAAGTGGTTCTTATCGCAAGTCACAAGACAATTGGATACATTGGATTATACTCTTGTGACAATTGACCAATCGGGGTCACATGATCAAAGTACCCCGGAAATCCACCATTTTGTATGGCCGCGGGCTCGCGGAGATAAATTCACCACCCTCGGAACTCATGAGAATGAATTTTCTTCTTGGCGCAAGCCGATCGGCCCGCAGAAGCTGTCGTAGATACGCGCGCCACAAAAGAAAAAAAAAAAGTTTTCATAGAAAAACAAACAAATCCCCAAATTGAGCCGCTGTGAGTTCTCTTTAAAATTTGGAGCTTCTTTATATAAAAACACACACAGTACTACTACTATCACGGCGGCTGTCTTTCCTACTTTGATACACAACACCAGCTCTGCATTTTAAATATTCAACTATCAACCTGTCACCTACACTTCAGTTTAAGATCTCATCAGGTATCCCCCTATTCGCACTCACGCTGTCAAATTCTCAGATCTGTAAGGTTACAGCCAGCTTGCATTCTCAAACAGTTAAACGAATCACATCATAACTAGCAAAGCTAATTAAAACACACATCCTCCCCCGTACTACAATTATATTAATATTGAGAGCAGCCTCCCCTATCTGTCATCGTTCCGTTCAATTTGACTGAAGGTTCTCCATATATTTTGTTATCTGTCAGTACTTCTCCTCCACTATTTCCACCATTCTGTTCCCATCAATCTTCTCAAAACGTTTAACTTTTGTGACCTTAAGCCTTCTCATAGCGTTTTTCTTCTTTCAACAAGTCTCAATGGTCACTACCACCGCTGTTGCCGCCGCTGCTAACGGGTCTAAAAGCCAAGGTCTCATAAGGCCTCTTATCCAAGTTGCCAAAGACACTGCCATTAAGCTCAGTGAGAACCCAGCTTCATTGATACAAGGCAAGAGATTTGTGCAAACATCCTCTTCTGATGAAGTGAACAAGAACTCGCTCTATTACAACACTTTCTACATTGGGTCTCAGTTGAAGAACGGTATCAAGGGTAGAATCCCACCAAACATTAGAAAGTTGTCGCAGTCATATCACAACAGACTGAACAATGCCAGTGCATCCACCAACGAAGCCCCACGCTCAAACGCTCAATTGATCAAGTTCATCGCTTTGTTCTCAGTGGGGTTGATTTTCTACACTGTCACAGTTAAGATTTTCAACCAAACAAAACCTTGTGATGGCGAGGAGGATGAACTGTTACCCAAGAAAAGAGACATCAAGCCAAGCAACTCATGGGGTGTCTTCTGTTACAGCACTTTGCCCTTGAACGCCATCTCCAGACTGTGGGGTAGAGTCAACAGTATTGACTTGCCTATCTGGTTGAGAGAGCCATGCTTCAAGTTGTACGGTTACACTTTTGGCGTCAACTTTGAAGAGATCCAAGAGGCCGATATCACCACCTTCAAGAACTTGAGTGAGTTCTTCTACAGAGAGATCAAGCCTGAAGTGAGACCCGTGGATGAGACCGCTGACATTGTGTGTCCAAGTGACGGGACCGTTCTACAGCTTGGTGTTATCCACGACGGGAACATTGAACAAGTGAAAGGTATGACGTATTCTATTGACGAGTTCTTGGGAGACGCCTCAAACAAGAAGTTGGCTGCGCCATCTCATCCAGTTGGGTTCAACCACGTTGATACTGAAGACGTCGTTGTTAAGAGACACGAAGAATTTGCCGAATTGAACGGTATATCGTATACATTGGACGACATTATGGGTGGTGAAGGTAAGAATGTGACGCATTTGAAGAAGATTATTTACAAAGACGAAGGCGAACGAGGCTCCTTGGCTGCTGACTCCAAGCACATTTCCAAAGTCGTCAAGGACTTGGCTGCACAGAAGAAGGTTGTCCAATCGGACGACAAGGAGTTGTTCTTCGCGGTGATATACCTTGCTCCAGGCGACTACCACAGATACCACTCTCCAACCAACTGGGTTGTCACACTAAGACGCCACTTCATTGGTGAGTTGTTCAGTGTTGCCCCATACTTCCAAAGAACATTGAACAAGCTCTTCGTGTTGAACGAAAGAGTGGCTCTTTTGGGGTACTGGAAGTATGGTTTCTTCTCCATGATCCCAGTCGGTGCCACAAACGTTGGCAGTATCAAAGTCAACTTCGACAAGGACTTGGCCACTAACACCAAGTACGAATCTGCTCATTACCAGGACTCCGAGTTGAAAAGAGTGAAGAAGAACACATGTTACGAAGCCACATATTCCAACGCCAGTAAGGTTCTTGGCGGCCAACCTGTCACAAAGGGTGAAGAGGTTGGTGGGTTCATGCTTGGATCTACAGTTGTGTTGGTGTTTGAAGCCCCAAAGGAGTTCAAGTTCAACATCAACAAGGGCCAGAAGGTCAAGATGGGTGCCAAGTTAGGCTCTGTTGAGACCGAACAACAGTTATAGGCTCTCCGCCATTCACCAAAACTCACTCTAATGATCAGCTTACGATTCTTCATTTCTCTTAACACAAACACTTTCTCCCGCATTAACAGGTTTATTTATTTATTCTAGAGGTCATCATATAATATTATCATCGTCATATGTTCTCTTCCGAGTCTGAAGTGGTATCTATTACTTGTGTATATACTAGCAGTTACCCAGACAGAGAGAGAGACACAAAACAAATACACATAATTACACATTTATTCATTAATTATTTACTGTTGACAAGTTTGATAACTTTAGAACCATCTCTAGACTCGAAACACTCCAAGGTTCCTTTCCCAATAAGCCAAAGCAATATGAATTGTAAACTTACACTTTTAAAATCTGTAAACCGAGCTTTATTAGATTTGAAATTGTTCCATTTACTTTGTAACTCTTGGATTTTCAACTCTTTGAATTTGGTGATTGCGATATTTCTCTTAATGAAAGTCTCTGCTTGAGTAAGGATCTTTAAGATGTTTGGGATCTTACAAATTGTTGGTTTAACATAGTAATAACTGGAATTCATGGTTGAGTTGATGATTTGTTTAGGGAGGATTTCCAAGTATCCTTCTCTTTGGATTAAGATTGTGGAGATTTGTTCTTGAGATAATTGGAATTCATCGATTAAAGTCTGTGTTGAGATTGTGCGGGTTGTGTAATATTTTGAAGATTGAAGAAAGCTTTGATATTTGATTAAAGCATCTAATTCGTTTATCTCTCCTTCTTGTTCTGCGAGTGAATCAATCTGACATTGGATAAACTGCAAGTAGTCGCCTCTAGGTATGATCCATTCAGTGATATCATCTTGAGCAATGGCACGAAACAATAAACCTTCGTGTGTCAATTTATCAATTTCTTGATCCACAAAAGTTTCATTATTTGATAATGTTGCATATATTTGGAATTTAGATACTAATGATCTTGGGATGGACGATTTGAAAAGTTGTAGACGATTTATGAGATCTTGAGGATAATCATGTGGGATTGGTGTCCATTGGGTTTGTTTGATGTAATTTATAGCTTCAAGGATATCAAGTTGGTTAAGTTGTTGGGATGGGGGAATTATTGAACAATTCGATACAAATTCTTCAAATTTCTCAACGTGTTTGACTTGTTTCTTGGTCTTGGGGAGCTGTTTCTTGATGTTTATTGGCTTGATTTGTTTCTTCTTTGAAGAATACACTGTGGATCTTGGCATTCTAGTTGTAGGCTGTGGCTTTAAACAGTTTAGAGAAAGTACAACTTAGAACTGCTTGGGAGGCAATGAATTGTTCCAACTGCAAATTATCTGCCAATATGTATAAATTACTAGCTGATCAGGCGAGAAGAAGGACTTAATTGTTAGTTACGAGAGCTTCTAAAGAATTGAAATTATGTTATTAAATATTGTACAAGGTAATATAAATGAATGATTAATTATTATTAGGATCTCTTCAAGAGACTTTTTTTCTTTCTTTGTAAATCCAAACCAACTCAGATTGGAAGAACAGTTTTGTTTAGTATACATATATGCAGCAGGTTCAGTTGAATAACTGTCAATAAAATTGGGGTCAAATATGACAATGATTTTCTGAACTGTATGAGGGAGGTTAAGATTCAATTTCATGATGAATATCTTGAGACTTGGCGTGCGTAACGCTAGTAAGGCAAAAGTGTGAAAGGAGTGAAACAAAGCAGAGGCGGTTTTTGGTGTCACTAAAGAGACACACGTTTCAAAGACTTTTCTTCCTTTTCTTTTTTCTTTCTTGATCCATTAGAATGGAATTCTAGCGATCAATTGAGTGACTTGTAGTTTCAAATTAGCATAAGTTTGAACAAACTGAGGAGGAACGGTACCGGAGTTCATGAAGGCGTCCAGTTTGTAAACGGTGCCGTCAAAAGTACCCTTAGTGTACTTTGACTGTCTGTATCTTAGCTTCATGAAAGCGACGAATTGCACAATGACGATAATGTTGATGATAGCTAGCCAGAAATTAGTCAACAAGTAGTACAAAACCAAAGGAGAACCAATGGCTAATTGAACCAAGACCAACACCTCCAAGTTGGCGGAGGCGACGAGCGACTGTTCGTTGTAGGTTCTGACGAAGTGGTTGATGTAGTTCTGGACCAGAGTCTTCTGCTGTGGGGTCATAGAGGGAAGGATAGGAAGGATGAAGTTCTTGAAATAGTTCAACACGTGGAACGTGGAGTAAATGATGAAAGGGTACAAGCCGCCACCGATGACTTTGTAACCAGACACCAAGTACCATAGCAAGGCAAGGGCTAGGTACTGGAAGTTGTCGTTGTTGGTGAAGTTCTTGAGATTGAAGAAGCTGAATGCGTTGGAGGATTTGTAAACTTGATAAAGGACAATCAAGTAAGTGCTGATGATTGACATCAAAGCGTATTTGTAGTATCTTTGGGAGATTCCCGTGGAGAAAAACGAGAAGAACAAGTAGATCGCACTGTTCAAAAGCGTGGAGACATGACCAACGAACCAGAAGAATTGCGGTGTGGTTAATCTTGGTTTCAAAAGTTGAAGAAAGGTGTTGAAATCTGTACTTGTTGCCACACTGTTGCTGCTGTTGGTATTGGTATTGGTATTGGCGCTGGCATTGGTGCGAGGCGTGGTGTTGGTGTTTCTGCTGTTACTGGACATGTTTAAGTTGATTATTATATGTGATGATTCTTTAATAGTTTGAGTTTATTAATTTTTCAAGGAGTCTGAAGAAGTTTCGTTGTAAATTCTGTGATACAGTCTGGGAATATCGTTCTGAGTAATAATAGTAATTGGTATCGATCTTGCACGTCGATCAAGGGTTGCTTCTTTCAACTCTGAGACTAAAAAGTTAGCAGGATCTGATATTGTTAACATTCAGACCGACAGAGGTAGGTTGAAAGTTAAGATATCGAAATGATTGTACGCTTCATGCCACCTGGCAACCGTTGATTGATCGTCGACAAAGCTGCGCCGTGCTGCCAATTTCCAAATTCGGTAATCGGCGCGTGCGTATTCTCCGAAGCGACGGATCGGCACGCTACGAAAATCTTTGATAGCCGCTTCGTACTAGTCACGTGACTCAGAATTAGGCTACCACCCCAATGCAAACCCGAACACCACCCGTCGTGCGAATACCGAAATCTGAAAAAAGCTTTGAGTGTTAATTATTACACTTAAATGTCAGATGAATATCCTTATTCGGTTATATTTTCTTCAGCGAAACGTTCTTGTTCCCTCACAAAATACAATGGCACGCAAGAGGCAGCCTTCCACACGACAACCAGCAGCGAAAAGGACCAAGATTGGCACCCCAGATTCGATCAAGGAGTCGGTCATTATAAAGCAAGAAGAACCCGTCAGAGGAACAAATGATTCATCATCGTGTGTCACATTAGGTTTTGAAGATGAGCTGCAAACCCCCATCAATACATCAGGACCAGTATCAACGGTTGCGGGGCACACTGTCTCTGCAAGATCGACTAGAACCAGATCAGCCTTACAGCAACCAAGACCACAAAGAGCAATTAATACGAGATCTTCTTCTTCTTCTCCCGCAGCTTCAACGATAACCAACAGTAGATCAAGCACACCTCCAACTGGAAATCTTTCGCTCACTGGGTCCCCGATCTCATCTCCAAATCCTCCTAGAACCCGCCGTCATTTAAGACCGTTATCTGAATCAGAACAACATCAGCAAACAAAGGCATTACTTGAGAAGTTAAGACCCAAATACACCCACAACAACTATCCAACTCGTCCGATCAGAAAGTTGTCCCCCAATGCCACTGTCAGCGCAACGGCCGCTACTAAACCAAAGAGACTCGATCAATCTTCATTAATGAATAAACAACACGCTACATATCAACCCACAAAGACTTCACTTCAAAGAGATATGAACTTCGTCAAGACTTTAAGCAAACTGCAGAACCTTAAACTTTGCAATTTCGTCAACTCTGGGCTGTCTGTTAAGGGAGACAAGAAGATTGATCATAGAACCTTGTTAACTGCTATCAATTCAGCTTCTAAGTATCATATTTTCAAAAGAGTTGATATTGATACAAAGACTGTTTCCATTTTAAGAAACTGTGAGAGATGGAAAGAGGATAAATTCGATAGAGATATTAGAAATGTTTTAACGATGGATAACACGGATAAAGCCAAAGTCGACGAGGAATGGAGGAAAGTTCTAGGTGTTACTCCTGTTAAGACGTTCAAGGATTTCAAATGATAAATCATTACAATCTTTCATTAATTTGCATGTCTATTTCTCTAGAAGTAGACCACAACCACTTTATTATACACACGAATAAATAAATAACATACACATTTGCATCACAAATATCAAACAACAACAGACATGAAGGTGTAACTCATCAGAACGTTGAAAAGCATCTGTATAACAGCACAAGAAAACGGAATCCACGTGGTCATAGCGAACAACCCAGCACGATAGGTAGCCGCCAGCACGACGCTGAAGATGCTAGCAGATATGAACGCCTGTATCGAACCAATAATCAAATACGATGTTAAAACGGTAATCCCAAGGAATATCCTCCTTGTAAGTAATCCTGCCCATATTCCAACAGATCCATAAAATGCTGAAAAAACTATCAATGTCCAGAAAACGGTGAACTTCCAGATATCGAACGAGTAGTAAAGATACGATATCGTGTACTTCTCTTCTCCTAAGGGCCAGTATAAGGAGGGGAAAGGTGGTGTGGTGTATCCGACTGGGACATCTGCTATTGTGACAAATGGTCTAATTTGGAAATGTTGTTAGTTATGTGTTGATTCACCTATTGAGATGGAGACTTGAACATTGTACGTACTTCATATCATACGGTTGATATTGTTATTTCTATTAATCTTTATTACTCTGCTTCTTCTTAACATCTTCAAGCTTTTGTGTTAAAGTCTGAGTGTTAACTCCATGTGTTTACGTTTTTGATTTTTGCACGTACGCGCTAATCTTTCGCAATATTTCCGCATATCAAATTTAAAATAATTTTCAACACGTGACACAAAGCTGTCATATCGATTCATTACAGTCATTAGGCTAATAATCTATGTACATTTCAACCACATCTCTCTCTCCGTCTATTCGCTTAACCAGTCCAAGAAATCAGGAGTGAAGTAAGAGATAACCAATCTAGCACCGGCTCTCATGAACCCATGATGAGACTCAAAGGCAATAGTCTTCAAATCACAAATGTTCTTCTCAGCAGCGGCGTAAAGCATAGCGTATTCACCGCTGACATGATAAGCACAAACAGGGTAATCCTTACAGATCTCAGTGGCGTCGGCCATGATATCCAAGTAAAAAGTTGAAGGCTTGACAATAATACCATCGGAACCTTCCTCAATGTCTCTTCTTAACGCTCTTCTAGCCAACCCTCTACCGCCTGATGGCAACTGGTAGGCTCTTCTGTCACCTTGTCCAGGGGCAGAACAAGCAGCGTCTCTAAATGGACCATACAAGTTACCGGAGAATTTGGCGGAGTAAGACATGACAAAAGTCTTATGAGCCAATTGAGCATCGATCAAAGCAGCTTTGATTTCTCTGATTCTACCATCAATCATATCACTTGGGGCAACACAGTCCACACCGGCCCTGGCGTAGTTAACAGCGACAGCGGCGATTCTCTTAACCGATTCAACACGGTTAATGGTTCCGTCTTCGAAAAGAACACCACAATGGCCGTGAGAGGTGTATTCACAAAGACACACGTCTGCCATGATGTATAGCTCTGGGAAATGTCTTTTCAACAGCTTGGTGGCTTTGATAACTGGACCTTCTGGATCGTCGGCGTTAGAACCAACAGGGTCCTTACAACCTGGAGCCAGTGGAACACCAAACAGAATAACGGCTCTAAGACCTTTATCCACTAACCCCTTAACGAAAGGGATCAGCTTATTGACACCCCATCTTTTCTGCTTTGGTAAGGACTCGATCAAGACCTCATCGTCGTCGTTATCGGAGATGAATAACGGGTAAATGAACATGTTCTTGGTCAATTGACGTTCATGTTGCCATTCACGAGATAATGGATGGGCATACCCACCGGCTAAGATGGAGGAGATCTCGGTTGGTTGGCCTTTGTAGTATTCTGCAGAGTGGACCATGGTGTTTGGCTTGAGGTTTGACTTTAAAGAGAGAGAGAGTCTTTTCAAGTTACTATTGTGTTAAGTTAGCAGTTTAACACACCCAGCGTTCGGCTTTTGTGTCTTTATAACGGCGAGTTGGGTCATTTCTTTTTCAGCGTAGTCGCACTGTCATAGCGCGCGCGGAGGAAATAGCCGAAATGGGAAAGTCCAAACCCGCAACATAAATTAAATAATTTAATAAATGTCATACATAACATACACTAGCTGTGTTAAATATCAAGAACAATATCCCTTATTCAACTTTAAAAATTCCCCATGTCCTGTCATAACGAACACACACACTCCCACTCTCACAGCCATTCAGGCGACGACAGCAACAACGACCACGTGCCACCGATCCCAACTTCCTCAGCTCAAGATCTTTCCAAATATATAGACACTCCACGTCTTACCGCTTTAAACAGTGATGTTCCCAACTCAGAACTATCCAAATTGTTCATCAAGTCTGAGAGCGAAGGTGGTAAGTACTCTTTAAAGTCTCCAGTGAGCTCAGACTTGGATGCACAGTTGATATTAAACATCCCGTTCACCGGTTATGTCAAGTTGTATTCCATCATTTTAAGAACGGCAGGGGATGAAGAACAATGTCCTAAAGAGATTAAAGTGTACAAGAACGCCAAAGACGTTGATTTTGACAATGAGAGAAAGCCACAGTTCACTATAACACACCCACAAATCGGGGTCTTGGCTGACGATGGCAAGGATCAAGATCTTGACGATTCTAATTTTGTGGAACATCATTTACCTCGTTCTTCATTCCAATCAACTACCAATTTAACTTTATTCATTCAAAACAATTGGGCTGATGATGAAGATGAAAGCATTAAGATCTTCCACATCGAATTGAGAGGACAGTTCCAATCCCCACTGGCTAAAGAACCAATCATCACGCTTTATGAAGCTGCTGCTAATCCTGCTGATCATAAGAATTTGATCGCTAGTGTTAATAAGAATTATTCGTCTATGTAAACGCGGTGTACAACTATCAGTTAATGAATTTATGAAACTTACAGTAAGATAATTATAAAACACATTAAATATCATTCATTATAAGCTCGTTGACTAAATATATACACAGCATCATCTCCATCTCAAAAACCCTTCATTCTGACTCCCTGTGGATTGTGGAACCAATTTGTTTCTTTGGAAGGCAAGAATGGCATCGATCTTAGCTAGGACCAACTCCAAGAGTTCTTTACGTTGTTGGAGTTCAACGTGACGTTTAACCTTTGGATCTTCTTTGGCAAATTTCACAACTTGTTCTTCGGTGAGATTAGCATTCAATCTTTGATCCAATTCTCTTGGAAATTTATAGAAGAAGTCGGTCAAGAGTTCAACATTCAAGAACAGAACCGCCGTCGTTGTAAGCTTCTCATTGACAACGTTTAAGAACACCTCGGGACATTTGTACTTGTTGTCTTTGGATTTACAAGCGTTGGATCTTAGCGCTTTCAAGCGGAGATTCAAGATGGTGGCACGATCACGAAGAAACAAAGCTTCTCTACCACGTGAGATCAAACTTGAAGAGAACCCCAATGTTTCCTCGTTGTTCAATTTCCCTGATTCTTCAAGATATTGCATCACTTGGTTCAATTTTCTCCCACCGATGGAAGTCTTCATGTTCTGCAATGCGGCGTTGACTTGCTGGAGTTCCTCTTTGACCAAATGGATGGAATGGTCCTTAGAGACGGTCCATTCTCTGTCTTCGACGTCCACTTCGTATTTGTAAGGCTTGATACAGTTCTCCACTTGATCCGCCGTTGATAGGAACTTGGTGTTGAGGACGTTTTGAGCAGCTTCCTTGACCACTTCTTTCATCATTGGATGGTTTCTCAACTGAGTGGTTTCAACGATGTTTTCAATCTCTGATAAGATGGCGTTTGTTATCAAAGTTGTAGAGAGACGCCCGACACCTAACTTGGTCAATGACGAGGTGCATAGATCGAGTCTCTTTGTCCAGAATGGATCCTCTGTTTTGGAACTGTTCAGTTCTGCCAGATTGTCAATCAACACTTTAACGTCTGATGGAGATTGACTCAGTTTGTTCCAATATCTGGAAGCCAATAGGTCCAAGACTTTCTGGTCCAACTCGTTTCTCAAGATAGATTTCAGTTCAACACGGCCGAAATGTTCGTTGAATTCCTTGATGGCCAATTTCAAAGAGTCCACGTTCTCAGCAAGATACGTCTTTGGAGTCAAATGTCTGTCGTTGAACTCGACTTTGAATTTGTACGACGTTTCATCCAATTCCTGTTGCACCAGGTTGGCAGTTGGGGTTAAGGACATGGACATTGTTCTTTCCAAGACTCTGATCAACTTCTTCTTTAGGATCTTGGTGCTGACGTTGCAATGCTGGAACTCTTGCTTGTTGGACTTGAAGTACGTGTACTCGTGGTTCTGTTGAGCAACGAACGCGTCATGACCACGCGTGACTTTGAAAAGCGATTTGGTTGGCGCCTTAGTGATAACACCGACATAACCCATCTTCAAAGGGTACTTCTTGTTCATAAGGATATCTCTGGCGACCTTAGGCTCAACAAGATCTAGCTTGGTGACAACACCAATGGTTCTCTCCCCCTTTGGATCGGCGATTTTGGAAGCTCTTAAAGCGGCACTGTTGGCCAAATCGACATCGGCAGCAGAGATGGCCAAGATGATGTTTGGAGCCTCCAAGTACTTGTCACATAAATCTCTGATCTTCTTCTTCAAAATCGGTGGCTGGTCAGCAGCTTCGATCTGGATGTAACCAGGAAGATCCACTAGTGACAAGTCAGGAATTGTTGGTGATCTGATGGTCAATTGGATCGGATCATTGGATATAGCGTCTTCCATTGGAACAGCCATGTTCAAATCGAAGAGAATCTTCTGCACGTCTTCGAAATTGGTCAAATTGTACATCTTCAAAGCTGGGAAGTCTGCAGTTTCAGCTGCGGTGTTTGGCGTGTTGACCAACGTCAATTCGATAGGTCTTCTGGTGACCATGTTGGAACCCTTAGGTAGGAACTCGTGGCCAACGATGGACTCCAAGACTGAAGATTTCCCAGACGACTGAGAACCAATGACGACGATTGAAGGAAGTTTCAAAGTCTCAGCGGAACGGTCAATCTCCTGTAACAAAGTTCTGATCTCAATCATTTGTCTTGTTAGATTCATCATTTGATCGTTGGTGGTATCTTCCTCATCCTCGTCTTCTTCGTCCTCTCCTAACAACTTCTCCTTCTCTTCTTCTTCCAGCTCTTCAGGGTCTTCATCTGTGTTCAAACCAACAGCTGCAGCGGTAGCTGTACCAACCATAGCAGCGCCATCGCCACCATCTCCGCCATCGCCACCACTGCTGCTGCCACTACTACCACCTTCGGAATCCCCAAAGTTCAACCCGTTAAGGAAATCCCTAGTTGAGTCCAAGACGCCATCTCCAAATTCTTTCAACTGGCCCAACTTATCATTAGTGTAACTTGAAGCTTCTTCAACTTTATAAGCCACATACGATCCAGCAGCGGCTAATCCACCACCGATATAAGCAGGCAATCTAACGGCACCACCGATAATCTTAGGGATCGAAGTGAACGATATTGGTCTGATGCCTCTTAAGGTGAGTGTGGCTTGACGTTGGAATAACAAGGGATTTACAGTGGCTGACATTAACAAAGGCGAATGTGAGAGAAACCTTTTACTATGAAGGATTGTTGTTGACATTGTTAGGTTGGAATGGAATGCCGCTGTGGTTGCCTTTTGTAGTGGCTTGTTCTTGGTGAATGGTTTAAAGATCATCTTGAGAACAATCTAAAAATCCCAAACCAAATAGAAATATAGATTCTGTGTTGAGAATGCGTTGTGAAAGGTTTAATAAAACTGATTTAATGGTGGCAATTTAAGGTTTAATTGATATTATTTTGGCGGGCGGGCCAAATATTTACGTAGAAAATCAAACCATACGTCAAATTAGTTAGCGCGTAGGGCGTATGATCTGATTTCTATGAGCTAGCTGATAAAGTGCAACATATTGTATATATCTTGTTCAGTATTCAATGCTCCCAAGCTCTTACTAATTATATGTATCAGTAGAGTTCTGTTACTACAACCTACAAGTTCTAAGGAAACTCCCAGCGTTACTACAAATCTAGATAACAGATGTCTAGCTTCAGGCGCTATATCAGTTTTAAAATTTTTGTATTCAATGAGAATTATAACCTAATGTACAAAGTTGGTCTCTCTATCCTGTAAGAGAGCCGCCCCAGCTTGGATAAATTAATGACAAATGTTAATGGTCGGAGAGATAATATGCAAGGTGTGTTTGGCAAGTTGTATAGTACCCCAAAGGAGTGTATGTGTGAATGAGTGAGTGATGTGTATGTGTATGAGTGATATGGCATGACTGCTTAGTTCTTAGCGTCTAATGGGTTGTAACGTAAGAACTTTTCGATCAAATCAACATGGGTAAGGATCATTCTTCTGCAGCAGTATCTCTTTAATTTCAATTTATCCAAAGCTTCACCTTCTTCGTTTTCGTCTTGCAACAATTGCAAGTAGGCTTCCCACTTGTCACCGACGACTTTACCACAAGAGAAACAACGGACTGGAACGATCATTCTGAGATGTGTGTGTACCTGAGGAAATAAACAACCACTATTAAGTATTGATATTTGGTGGCGGCGCTTACTATTTATTATTATGTTATTTCCACAAATTCCAGAAAATTTTAGGAAACAGCACCGCGATTATTACCCGATTCAGTCAGATTTAGAAGTTCGCGCCCGGCTTCAAAATTATTGTTCTTGCGCCAAAAATTTTTTAAGTGCGATGCCTCTGTGAAGATGAAGATCATTAATGGATGAAGTTGGTTGGTTTAAATTCACCTGATAATCAAATGTCCACTGAATACAAAGCCTCTGTTGTTGCCGGTGGTAAGCCCCTGCCATCTGGCGGTGTGTTCCTCTCTGACGGTCTGCACTACGTTGCCGCTTTCAACAACCAATTGAGAGTTTATTTCCTTACTACAAGACAGTGTATCAGATCCATCAAGTTCAATTCCACAAATAGCATATCATTAGACGAAGGGCTGTCGGGGTTGAGCCAAGACGCCACCGACCCGAACTTGTTGTGGGTGTTTTTGACAAACGGGAAAGTGTTGATAATAAACTGGAAAGATAAGACTACAAGTGTTGTTGTTAAAGAGTTCAAGTTATACGAAAACGAACCTGTGCTCAAAATTATAAAATTCAACTCAGTGGACAACCAAATCATCGCTGTCACCGGTAAATTGTCCCACAAGGCCCATACGAGAAACATTGTCAAGTTTTCAAAGGCTGAGGCTGAGTCTGAGTCTGAAGACAAATTTGAATTTGAATCTGAGATTCTTGCTTCTGTTAAGAGCGCCACCACTTTCTCCGTCTCCAACGACTCCAACAAACTAGCATTCATCACCAAATCCGACGACGGCAGCGGCGCTCTCGTCACCACCATCGACATTTCGCACTTGGCCAAGATCAACAAACAAACCACCACATTCTCGTACAAGCAAAGCATCACATCTTTGGCTATCAATAACGACTCCACTCTGGCTATAGGTTTACATACAGGTGTCATTCATTTGATCCAGCAGCAAGACGGTGCCAGCAGACTGTTGAAGTGGCACATTGACCAAGTCTCCGCCCTGCGCTTCACCAACGATTCGAACTATTTGTTGTCTGGTGGGTTGGAAAAAGTGTTGGTTTTCTGGAATTTGGAATCTGAGAAACAACAGTTCCTGCCAAGATTGAACGGTGACATCTCTGCCATCGAGACGAACTGCCATTTGGATGAGCTGATCACTTTGACTTTGAAGTTGGATGCTTTCGAAAACTACGAGATGCTCGTGCTGTCCACCGTTGACCTGCAATCAAGATTAGCCATCACCGGTCCAAGACACGTGCTGAACTCCGATTTAGCCAACATGAAGAAGTTGGAGAAATCGTTCGCCAAGGCTGACAGCAACTTGGACTCCATGAAGCTGAAGTACGACTTCACATCCACGTTCAAGATCAACCCGCTCTCCAAGAACCTGTACTTCATCAACGACTCCACCATGCAAGTGTACGACATGAACAAGAACGAGCAAATCCATTCCCAGAAAATCACCGATTCCATCCAAACAGGTAAGGTGAAATCCGAACTGAAGATCCAAGAACCACAGGTGAAACTGTTCGAGTTCACACGTGACGGGAACTGGCTCTGTACCGTTGAAGAACACCAACAAGGCGGCGGTGACATTGACAATTTGCTCTCCAAGAACGACGTCACATATGTGTTGAAGCTGTGGAAACTGCAAACGTTCCAAAGAGACAAGCAACAGACCATCCAATGGGAACTCATCACCAAGATCATAAACCCTCACGGCGCCAACATACCCGTGACATCGATCATCGCTGCTCCTGAATCATACGCTAAGGGGGTTGCCTTCCTTACCGCAGACAACAATGCCGGGGTCAGATTGTGGAGACAGGCAAACATACAGAACGAACGCTCTTGGTCTTTAAGAAAGATGAAGGCCTCCTCGGGTGTCTTTTCCAACGCCACGTCTTTGACCTGGTCCCACGATGGCAGTTTGATCCTGTTGGGGTTCGACGACTGTATTGTGTCTGTCGACGTCACCACTTTTGACGAAATCGAGATGGTTCCATTGACGAAGATTGCTGGTGCCCGTGTCAGGCATTTGGAGATCATCGGCAATGATTTGATGATTCTCTCTGGGACCTCTTTGAAATCCGTCAACTTGATCACCTTGTGTGAGAACGAGTTGGTTGTCCAGACAACCCCTCCAAAGCAAGGTTCCAATTTGATCAGCGTCAATGGTAAAACCGGTGCTGTTTGTTACGCTGTCAACTATTACAGCGCTGAATTGAAGAAGGTTGTCGCTAAGATTTTCGTCTTTGACGGTAAACAAATCACTCCAAACTACGTGTACGACCACGAAGATTACGTCACGTGTGTCAACTGGAACCATGACATTGATTTCGTGTTTATCGATTTGAAGGGAAAAGTCGGGATCGTGACCACTTCGAAGAGATTGGAGACTTTGGAGTCTCAAACTGTCAATGGCCCAGCTATGGATTACGAACAAGAAATGTCTCTCATGTTACAATCAGCTCAATCCAACTCTTCCACGGTTAAATCTGTTAATAAGACCACGACTACTGCTGCTGTCGACAACACAGATGAAGAGAACGAGATTGGCAGAGTCTTAGATATCAACTCCTTTGGTAGCTTGTTTGAGAATATCCAAGACGGTATCAAGTTGGAGACTTTATTCGAGAGAGTCATGCAAGTTATCAGCTGATAGTGCTTGCCTGGTATTAATTTGTGTATACATAGCATGGACTTGAATATAATCGAATATTATAGAGAGGAAGAGTAATTAATTAAATGCATATAAACAAACAAATAAATAAACAAACAAATGTCCAATTCAACGATCAGCACCACTAGCACCCGAGGCTCCAGTGGCGTCGTTGGAGATAATAGGAGACCAACCGGCAACAGCACCACCGACAAACGTTGGAACCATAGTCAAAGCACCCAAAGCATGAACACTACCAATATCAGAGCCTGAAGAAGTGAAAGACTGAACGGATTTTCTTTTCCAACTCTGATAAATCGACAAGGGATTATAACTCGAAGAAGTCTCAGTTTGACTGTCGTTCAAAATGTAATCGATCTCAGCTTTCGTACGTTGGAACACAGGGGTTTTGGAATAAATCAACCTGGCCTTCTCGTCATTTTCATTCCAACCTTCCTCTTCCTCGTCACGTGGCGTTCTTCTTCTTTGAGATTTCTTGCCCTTGGAGAATCTCGAGTAGATGAACTTCAAAGTGAGAACATCGATGATGAAGTTGTACAGTCTCATAGGGAAGATAGCCAAGATCCAATGGTCCGGAATGATTCTAAGCACGACACCCCAAGGCAATGAGACCATCCCACAGACCAAAGCAACGGCCCACATTGGGCCCGTTTGTTTCACGACACTGAACGAGACACCACCGACAAACATGATTAGCACTTGGAACCCAGCAATGATGGCAGCGATGGCTAGGAAGTAATAGTTTCTGAAGAAATGCTGGAAGAAGTTCAAGTTTCTGGCACAGATTCTCTCACGCACAGATTCAACACCGTCACATTCATCCAATTTTCTCGTGACCCACAATTTGAAGAACTGTAGCCAGACAAAAGTGTTGAAGGTCAAAGCGTGCAATTGGGCCTTTTCACGGTCGGTGATAGGCCTGTCTCCATGGAAAATCTTCTTGCCGCCGAAATGTAAAACCAAAGTGACAACCAATTGCAACGTACTTTGCCCCAAGATCATCTTCCACATCGACACAGAGATCAGGTTGGCCTTTCTCCCCTCTGGCTTCTTATCCAAGATATCGTCGTCCGGCGTATCGGTGGCCAACGCGAGGGCAGCCAAAGTGTCCATGATCAAGTTCACCCAAAGCAACTGAACAGCACTAAGCACCGACTCGCCCTCTGTGGAACTGACAGCGGAGATGAAAGTCAACAAAACAGCAGTGATGTTGACGGTGATTTGGAACTGGATGAACTTCTTGATCGAAGTGGAGACACATCTCCCCCACTTGATAGCCTTGACGATCCCTTTGAAATCATCGCTCATCAAAATAATGTCAGAGGCCTCCTTGGCAACTTCGGTGCCTGAGATCCCCATAGAGAAACCAACATCAGCGAGTTTCAAAGCCGGAGCATCGTTCGTACCGTCACCGGTCACAGCGACGACCTCATTTAGTGATTTCAACGTCTCAACTAATAGTCTCTTGTCTTCCGGTGAGGACCTAGCAAGGACTTTCAAACGTGGGACAATTTCAAATCTTTCACGGGTGGACAACTTCCGGAACATTGGACCTTCCATACATGCTGTTTCAACACTGTCATTCGGCGACAGGATCCCACAGTTGAAACTGATGGCTTTGGCGGTCATCAAGTTATCACCGGTGACCATACGCACTGTGACGCCTGCTCGTTGACACTGTAACACGGAGTCCTTGACACCTGGTCTCAATGGGTCCTTGATACCGACGACGGCGTCCAGTGTTAGGTCTCGTAGTAGCTGGGTCAAGTCGAGGTCCTTCGTGGTAGGGTCGGTGTATGGGATCTTTGGGAAAGTCTTATGAGCCAAAGAGATGGTACGGAGGGATAAGTTTGCATATTGGGTGATCTTGGATTCAAGTTGTTCTCTCATCTCAGAGGAAATGGCCCTTGATTCCGAACTGGAGGACATCTCACAACAATGGGCAATGACAATCTCAGCAGCACCTTTCACTAACAATTTGTAGCCTTTGCCACCTGACAACTTCACAATGCAACCGGACCATTTCCTGGAACTTTCAAAAGGGATCACCTCTTCGACGGATTCAACACCTATTGTCTGTGTGTTGGTTCTCAATCTGTTCAAAGTCAACGTCTCGTGGTCGTTGGTCTGAGCTGGATCCGTCTTGGCCAAACCTAGCGCCTTTGTGGCGAATTCCAAAAGAGCAGTCTCTGTTTTGCTGCCAATGTAGGATTCATTCATCACATCTTTCATCGCCTCACTGATCTCATCAGATTTGGTCTTCTTCTTGTGAGAATTGGCGAAAGGATTGTCACTAGCGATTTGGTATTCTTTGTTCTCAAAAGCGGTCGAGTTCAAAGCAATGTTCTGGAGTAATTTCGTCTTTGCCGCGTCATCCAATGACAAATCCGACTGATCTTGGTCTTCGTTGAACTCACAGTCTCGTCCGTCTCCTCCTCCAGCGATGAGCCCATTGACGACTCTCATCCTGTTGACAGTCAATGTCCCGGTCTTATCCGAACAAATGGCCGTGCAACTGCTCATAATCTCACAACTTCTCAACACTCTGACCAAGTTCGAGTCCTTAGCCATCCTCGTGGTGGCAAACGCCAAGGCCAAAGTCACAGCCAACGGCAAACCTTCAGGCACGGCAACGACAATGATAGTGATAGCGGTGATGAAGATCTTCAAGAATTTCGAACCTTTCAGAGCTGGCGACAAATGGGAATAGTCGGAGCCCAATAAGGACAAAAACTTGGCGAAAAGAACAATGAACAAGATCAATGCAGCGAGAACACCGTACTTGGTGATCCCTGTAGCCAAGTCGTCCAATCTCATTTGCAAAGGTGTCTGCTCTGGCTCGATGGCCAACGACAGCATCGTTCTGCCATGGATGGAGCTCTCCCCGACAGAAGTGACCACAGCTTTACACACACCCGACAAAAGTTTGGAGCCAGATAGTAAGAAAGGATCAGGAACACCTTTCTTGATCCCGATATCATCCGTCTGAGGGTCAAACTCCACACTCGATGTGAATTTCTTGACCGCGTCTTCTATTTTGGTCTTAATGATGGTCTTTGATTCACCCGTGATGGAACTCTCATCACATTCACAAGTCCCATCAACGAGGACCGCATCAACAGGCAGGATCTCCCCCGTCTGGATCATGATGATGTCCCCCACCAGCAAATCATAAACGGAAACCATCAGCTCGTCACCTGACCTGAGCACGACAACGTCTCTTGAATCTTTCTTTGTGTTCAATCTTGCAAACTGTCTCTCTTTCTGGAAATCGTTAGCTGCGCTCACAAGCACGACAACCAAGATCGCAACGATGATGGCGACACCTTCAACCCAATCGACTTTCGGTAAGACGTTCCCCTGGGCATCGTGTTCTGGTGGCTGACCGAACGTCTCGTATAGACCCAAAGCTAAGGAGATCACAGCGGCTACCGATAGTAAGATTAGCACTTTATCCTGGAGGGCTTCCCATGCCAACGTTAGAAAAGATTTCGGCTTGCGTTGAGGTAATCTGTTGACACCGTAATGGGACACACGTTGCTGTAAATCCGGTAAAGTTGATGGAAGCCCCACAGAGGCAGAGGTGTTCAACGATGTGAGAAGTTGAGCCGTTGGGTTGGCTGAGTCGAACAGTTGAAGGAACTTTAACAAGGATTTAGGGTCATAAAATGTGGATAGTTGTTCTTTGGTGTACGTGAAGGAACTAGCAGCTTGCTCATCTGTGCGAGGTGCCATACTGCTGTTATGAAATATATATGTGTGTGGTAAGAAGAAGAACCCCCTCTGAAGGCAAAAAAAAAAATTGTAAGCTGTATTGAGAGAAAACTGAAATGGTTAAATAGATTCAATCCAAGGCAGCTTGAGATGATAGCTGATGTCTGGGCGGAAAAGAATATTACAAGTTGTGACTGGGCTGTGTATGTGTTTGAATCAGCAACCGTCTGTGGTTCAATATATGATAAAGTTATGAGTTTGTATTAGTTATTAGCTGGCAGCTAGTGATCAGTGGTGATATTGCTAGTATAATTGACAGCTGTGATTCAGTTGGTTATCTGATTCGGGTATATTGCTCTTTGCAGTGGTATAAATGTCTTGGTAACTATGCTTTTGAGACTAGTTGGATATGGGGGCTATAGCTTTGTACTAATCTTTAACGTTGTTTAAAAAGATTGTACTAGAAATTACTAGAGGAGGAGATATAGGATCAAAAACTAAAAGTTAAAACGCGAATTGCAATTTGAAAAGGCTTGGCCTTAAATTCATTCAGCATCGAATCAAGGTTGGAGTTGAATTGGAATCTATAAAGGTACTAAATAGAATAGAAAGTACCCAGTTCTTGATCTTCAACTTTCATTTGTAGATTGATAATTACTCTGTATTAGTCTTCCGAACTATAGCCTATAGGATGAATCTTGAACTGTCAGCAACATCAGTAACTTGGAAAGTGGTAGTAAAAAAACACAAGAACGGGGCTATGCTGAACTTTGATGTTCCGAAATGTCTGTCGGTCCCTGCCGGAGAACGCAGCAGTCGTGCATAAAACCTTCGCGATTTCGAACTTTTCGGACCTCGGCCCTCGGCTAAAACTTCTCGGTGTTCGGAGTTGCAAGTTGGTAAGATTTACGAATTAGCATTTATAAAGGACTAGAGTCAGCTAGAGACTAACTAGTTGTTACTCCGCCTTCATACCACAGTGTATTTTACTAGTGACGTAAATACATTGATCTATAAACTATACAACATCTAAATTTTCAGCTAAGCTGTAGTGGTCCCTTTATTATCTGTTTCTTCCGGGTTCAAAGACCAACCCATCTTCTTATTCAATCTGTCATACTTGGCACGGTCTCTGTCATTGACAGAAGGTTTGACCCCATTCAAAGCCTTCTCGAAATCCTCTTTATTAACTGTGATCTCATCGCTATGAGCATCCGTCATATCGTGGTCCTCCCCGCTGTTACTGAGATTCAAGAAGTTTCTCTTCAAAGCGACAACACCAGCTTCCCTGATCAAAGAGGACAAATCCGCACCAGAGAAGTTTCTACATCTTTCGTCATGGGCAATCGAAGACAAGTCAACGTTATTGTCCACGGGAGTTTTGTTGATGTTGATCACGGTCTTCAAGATCTCGAGTCTTTCGCTGGCGTTCGGCAATTCGATGAACAGCGTCTTGTCCAATCTCCCAGGTCTCAGCATGGCAGGGTCAATCATATCCGGTCTGTTCGTAGCGCCGATGACGAAGATTCCCTTTCTATCGTTCAACCCGTCCAGTTCAGTCAACAAAGTGTTCACCACTCTGGACGAACTCTCACTCAATGAGGTGTCTCTTCTAGGAACCAGCGCGTCCAATTCATCAAAGAAAATCACACAGGGAACAGAAGCTCTGGCTCTAGTGAACACTTGACGGATGGCCTTCTCCGATTCACCGACATATTTGTTCAACAGCTCTGGACCTTTAATACTGATGAAGTTGGCGCGTGACTCGTTGGCAACGGCTTTAGCTAGAAGAGTCTTACCACAACCTGGAGGCCCCCACATTAACACACCCGCTGGTGCATGGATACCGACTTTTTCATAGATGCCCGGGTTTCTAATAGGTTGCACGATGGCCATGTTCAATTCGATTCTGATGTTGGTCAAAGCACCAACGTTCTCCCACGTGACATCGGGAACTGTGGCGAAACCTTCTCTCTTGGCCGTTGGTTGGATTGTTGGTAATGCAGTGAGGAAATCTTCGTATGTGATGGCCAATGGTTCCAGCTGTTGAGCGGTTAATCTGTCTGGATGTGTGATGAGGAACTTCTGGATCGTCGATAATGCTTGTGCTTGATCCATTGTTAGGATCCCGTCGTTGATCAGTTCTTGGTCGTTAGTCAAAGATTTGAAGATTCTCTTGATCGAGGCGATACCTGCTGCGGTGGTTAGTGCTTTCAAATCCGCACCGACGTACCCCGGTGTGGCCTTGGCCAGCTTCAGATAATCCAACTGCCCATCGATTTTCAAATTGGATGTCATCTTTTGTAGGATGTTCAATCTCGAGGTTTCGTTAGGAACATTCAAGCAAATTTCTCGATCAAATCTCCCGGCTCTTCTCAATGCTGGGTCCAAAGAATCCGGTCTATTAGTGGCACCGATGACGATGACCGGGTTCCCGTTAGTCTTCTCGAACGACAGCTCGTCAATGGAAGTCAGCATCTGAGCCACGATTCTTCTCTCCATTTCCCTTTGGGCGCCCTCTCTCTTCGGCGTGATGGCGTCGATCTCATCAAAGAAGATAATACACGGAGCCAGCGACTTCGCCTCGTCGAACAGTTCACGGATCTTCTTCTCGGACTCACCAGACATCCCACTGACAACTGACGGAGCAGAGATTGAGATGAACGGCACTTTCAATTCACCAGCTAGCGCATTGGCAATCGTGGTCTTACCGCAACCTGGCGGACCATGAAGTAACACACCTCTTGGCGGCTCGACACCCGTGGTTTGATAGATCTCGGGATGCAAAATAGGCATACCCACCAGCTCCATCAGTTGGCTCACGACGTCGTCCATGCCACCGAGTTGAGACAGCGTGGTTGTAGGTGGGGCTCTGTCTTTGCCCTTTTGTCTTTTGTTTGAGGATGAGGAGGCATCGGTTGATCTCTTCTTGGACTTCTTAACTTCGACACTGCTGCCGTCCACTTCCTCGACAATCTCTGTGCCAATGGTCTTGGTCTCTGTTGTGGCTGGCTCTTTTGTGGCTGTCTCCTTCGTGGTGGTGGTGGCCTCCTCTGTGGCAGTTGGGACATTTGCAGGTTTGATGTTCCATAGATTAACCACACTTTTATTAGCCAAGTTTTGATCCTTCACCTCCATCAAAGAGTCGACATCCACGTCATCGAAATCACTGTCCAGTTCATCGATGGATTTCCCTGTTATGCTTTGGATTTCCAATTTTTCCTCTTCTTTCATTTGATTTAAAACTTTCTCCACGGTTTTCTCCAATAAAACTTTCTTAACTCTTTGTAAAGACAAATCCTTCTGTTGACAATAAACGATAACTTCTCCAAATCTGAGATCTTTCACTAAGGCAATATTCTTGAATTCGTCGTCATCTCCTTCGTCTTCGTCCATTGAAATTTCCCCATCTTGATCTTTCTTAGCTGCTTCATACGCTTTAGCCTTCTCTGTGGACTTCTCGTCCAAAAGTCTGTGGATCAAACCGGATAGCTTGTTGTCTAGTGACTGTGATAGGGTTGGTCCCTTCTTGTTGCTCTTTATCTTGACCATTACAATGAGTGAGAGACTGATAAGAATATTAAATGTTTAAAACTAGATAGATCTTAATTTCTTGTGCATCAAATTGGATCTTTTTCAAAAAAATTTGTACTAGTAATTTACTACCGAGGCTTGATGACATCCGAACATCAGGGTGTATGAGAAATTAGCCCTGCAAACACAACACGTGACTAGATAAATAGATTATTCCAATCCACGGTTTCTCTAATTTCTCTATAGCTGTATATACAGTTTTAAAACCTGTAAATACTACCATTGGAATTCCCAACCATGATCTCACCATCATCGGAACAGGTAACAAACTTCACATCACAATCCATACCTTTACCTGCTAGGATACTCATCAAAGTGAGAGTCTTGATGTTCAACTCCACGACGAACCCTGAACCGTAAGAGACAACGATTCTCTCTAGTGGACCTGTGACTAGTTGCATGGCATTGATCTTACCGTTGAGCCTGGTCTGAGTGACTGGTTTCTCTTTATCGTGGTTCAGATCCCATCTAGAGATCGTCCCGTCTGAGTAAGCAATGATATACTCTTCCCCCTTTCCTCCCTGTTTAATCGCCACAATCTTAGCCACAGAAGCATTTAAAGTGCTTGGAATAACACCGATTTCTTTCTTAGAGTGTAAGTCCCATAGCACAACGACACCTGAACCATACCCAATCAAAGCGGTCTTATTCTCCGTGCCGAACTCACCTTCATGAACTTTAACAAATTGTAACTGGGTGCTCTTTTCGTAAACTTGAGTATCCGTAACGACGTCTCTTACAGAATTGGCCCTTTGGAAATCAAAAAGACATTCCCCAGAGGCACAATCCCATAGCTTGACTATCCCATCCTTACCGCCACTTAGGAAATTCCTACCACGGTCAATCATCGCCACACTGGTTATTTGTTTCTTATGACCGGTGAAGATCCTAGCAGGGTTGAGATCAAGATCTTTGCCATCTTCTGCTTGATCTTGATTGAGAGATACAGAGGTGTCCCATAGTTTGATTTGATAATCCAACCCGACGGAAAGAAGCACGGAACCAGAGGGGAAATAACAAAGAGTTGTAATACTGTTGAGATGGGCCATTGAGATGACCCTGGATTCGTTTGTGGTGAGATCGATAAGTATTATATCTCCTGAGTCTGTCCCTAAGGACAATTGGGTCTTTTGTGGATTGACCGTCAATTGTGTGATTGAAATGTTAGAAGGGATTTGGATTTGGCCTCTTGGTGGTTTAATAAGGTAAGTTTCACCTGAATATTCCAACTGGAAAGCATCTCGATCATGAATTCGTGTTTCTTTGAACTGGGCTTTATCGTTTTCAAAGATCAAATCATTCTCTGAGGTTGAGGAATTTGCCACTTTGATTATCTCTTCAGTGGCGAAACCATCTTCAACAGAGTTTAAAGAATCGTAGAAATTGATCCAGAATTGATCCGTAAATGTCGATGATTTGTTGAATTTCACGTCTTGAACCACCTCTGTGAAGGTGGGTTGGATCTCTATTGTGATCATGATGGTTGAGGCATTAACTAACAGTGAGAGGAGGACCCTAAAGACAATTGAAAAGGGTCAAAAGACTTCTAAGTTAACATAAATTCAAGATCTGTGGCCTTGCAGCTGTTAGAAATTAATTTCGCACAGCTCACACAGCACAGCGGTATGTAACTTTTAACTTGTAAGCCTAACAACTAACAAACAACAAACACACACACAACTACAACACAAGAAGAACTCTGAGATAAATTAATAAACTATTAAATCGTATATATAAAAACGGACATTGGCATAAAAAAAGGGGGATGGAGGGGTTGGAAGGTATGATGTGATATATGGGAATTGAATTTATTGTTGTTTT
>JAKTWX010000336.1:44148-67135 GCA_030582275.1 Waltiozyma pijperi
TTCTCCTCCAAATCTCCAGCCAAGGCTTTTGAAGACAACGAAAAGAACATTATTGACAATCCAACCACTGAATTCGATCACGACAATGCTGAATTTGGGAAATTCTTGATGACTTCTACTATGGCTAACATAGCTGTTGCCTTCAAAGATGAGGCTGGTGAATGGAAGGCCCACGGTGCCTCTGAGGTTGAGGAATTTGCCACTTTGATTATCTCTTCAGTGGCGAAACCATCTTCAACAGAGTTTAAAGAATCGTAGAAATTGATCCAGAATTGATCCGTAAATGTCGATGATTTGTTGAATTTCACGTCTTGAATCACCTCTGTGAATGTGGGTTGGATCTCTATTGTGATCATGATGGTTCAGGCATTAACTAACAATGAGAGGAGGATTCTATAGACAATTGAAAAGGGTCAAAAGACTTCTGAGTTAACATAAATTCAAGATCTGTGGCCTTGCAGCTGTTAGAAATTAATTTCGCACAGCTCACACAGCACAGCGGTATGTAACTTTTAACTTGTAAGCCTAACAACTAACAAACAACAAACACACACACAACTACAACACAAGAAGAACTCTGAGATAAATTAATAAACTATTAAATCGTATATATAAAAACGGACATTGGCATAAAAAAAGGGGGATGGAGGGGTTGGAAGGTATGATGTGATATATGGGAATTGAATTTATTGTTGTTTTAAAAGCTACTCGTCAACAATTTTGGAACATCTGATCTATTCAGAAACATTGAAATGTGATTGTGATGGTGAAGGGTATTGGTATGTTCCTTTAGTTGAGTTCCTCTATTGTTGTTGCTGACGCTGCTGTAAATGAAAGAGAAGAAGAAGAAGAAGAAGAAGAAGAAGAAGATGGGTGAATTTATTCAAGAACATCGTCTAAGGTTTGTTCATGGCCGTATTCTAATTCTTCATCGTCATCAATGGTGGCTTCTTGGTATTGTTGGTATTCGTTGACTAAATCGTTCATGTTGGATTCGGCTTCGGTGAATTCCATTTCGTCCATACCTTCAGAAGTGTACCAATGCAAGAAAGCCTTCTTTCTGAACATAGCACTGAATTGGTCACCGACTCTCTTGAACAATTCTTGGATGGAAGTGGAGTTACCGATGAAAGTGGCAGACATGTCCAAGTCAGTTGGAGGAACTGAGCAGACAGCGGTTTGCACGTTGTTTGGAATCCATTCGACGAAGTAGGAGGAGTTCTTGGTTTGGACCTTGTACATTTCATCTTCAACTTCCTTGACGGAGACGTTACCTCTGAAGAAAGTGGCGACGGTTAAGTATCTACCGTTTCTTGGGTCAGAAGCAGCCATCATGTTTCTGGCGTCGAACATTTGTTGGGTTAATTCAGGAACGGTTAAAGATCTGAAAGATTTGGAACCGATGGAGGTCAAAGGAGCGTAACCAACCATGAAGAAATGTAATCTTGGGAATGGGACCAAGTTGACAGCCAACTTTCTCAAATCGGAGTTCAATTGACCTGGGTAACGTAAAGAAGTGGTGACACCAGACATGACTGAGGAAACCAAGTGGTTCAAGTCACCGTAAGATGGCTGTGAGAGTTTCAAGGTCTTCATACAGATATCGTATAAGGCTTCGTTATCAATACAGAAGGTTTCGTCAGAGTTTTCAACCAATTGGTGGACGGATAGAGTGGCATTGTATGGTTCAACAACGGTGTCTGAGACCTTTGGAGATGGAACGACGGAGAAAGTAGCCATCATTCTGTCTGGGAATTCTTCTCTGATCTTGCTGATCAACAAGGTACCCATACCAGAACCGGTACCACCACCTAAGGAGTGTGTGATTTGGAAACCTTGCAAGGAGTCACAGCCTTCGGCTTCTCTTCTGACGATATCTAAGACGGAGTCGACCAATTCGGCACCTTCAGTGTAGTGACCCTTGGCCCAAACGTTACCGGCGGAAGATTGACCGTAGATGAAGTTGTCTGGTCTGAACAAAGAACCAATGTTGGAGGTCTTGACGGAGTCGATGGTACCTGGTTCCAAATCGACGTTAACGGATCTTGGGACGTACTTACCGGAAGAAGCTTCGTTGAAGTAAACGTTTAACTTGGATCTTTGGATTTCTTGAGTACCGTGGTATTCACCATTGTTGTCTAAACCATGTTCACCGCAGATTGTTTCCCAGAAAGCAGCACCCTGTTAAGATATCTATGTTAGTATTTGGAAAGTGGATTTGATGAAGAGGCGGAAGTGGCAAATTTGACAAGAGTCGGATAATAAACGCCAGATATACTGTGATAACAAGGATCGTGTCTCTCTTTCTTTGATCCGTGACAAAGCGTGGTAACTTGACAAATACTGCCACTCGGGCTTTCTAAAATGAATTACATACAATTTGGTTACCACATTGACCAGCAGATAAATGGATCTGTGTTGAATTTTGATGTTAGTGTCCTTTGTTATTGTCTATGTTTCAGATTTCAAGGAATGTCCAGCGTGTGTGTGGTAGTCTCCCTCGATCCGATGGGGGAGAAGCAACGGGACATTCCTTGAAGAGAAGATGATAATAAGCACATACGATTTCTCTCATATTTGATATAATGTCTTCTAAGCAGTGGGAAACCTCCAATCAATATTGACGTGTTTGCCTCGTGTTTTGTATAACCATATGCTGGATTTCCTTTGATTTTCCCAAAATTTACCATCAAAATCGCAGGCGCTGCAAGTTTTGAAAGTAAACAAACGTTCCGCGATTCTTACCCTTTCCGTTCCAAGATTTGTGTTGTCATGGCAACGTTGAAATTTGTAAAGAGATCTGGCGACGCGACAAATTTCCAAAGATCGCGAAAATTATCGACGAGTTTTTGAGCGGCGGCGGCAACGCGGGCGACGGCCACTGTGGCTCGGATCGATCGATAGATTCACGGAAACTAGCTGTTCAATTTGGTGGAGATGGAAACTTTATCAACGTTTCTATGAATGAAGTAGAAACGCAGCACACTTGAAGTTCTTACTTTTCAACTTTCAGGTGGTTTTATTCGAAACAATGAGTGCTAACGCTACAGAAGTTTCCTTCTCTGGGAAAATCATCAACTACATTAATCTTGTGTAAGTTACAAATGCCAGCAGTACCAAAATACCTGTTACTAACCTTTGCAATTTCTTTGATTACAGGCAACATGAATATTACGCTACACCATTAGAAGATCTTGAAGCGCTCGGTTTCATCGGGCGTGTCAAGCACTACGACTGGACTTTAGAAGGTGTCGGTCTTTTGGTGATTGGTGTCATTGTGTTATTGTTCACGATCGGTGCCAAGTTGAACCAAGGCAAAGTCGAGTCTTTCATCAAGGCTATTCGTCCAACCTTGGATGAGAACTTTGCCCAAGTCGGTGTCAACGACAAGGACCTCTACATCAAGGACTCCGCCAACGATTTCGTTAGTTATGCCACTGGGAGAATCAACATCAAGTCTTTGTTCTTCGAATTCAAGTTGACTCCAAGACAAAACTTGTTGCAGTACTTCTTCGAATCCGTCTTCTCTGCCTTCTTCGAGGCCATCCCAACCCCAAACGACTCTGTTGACATCACCTTGCAGTTCCACAGCGATGCCCAGGTCGCACCATTCACCTTCGCCATTGTCAACAAGGACGGCATGAACAAGGCCCGTGCCGATAACTACTATCTTTCTCTTTCCAAGACCGTTGAGGACGAAACCTTGTTGCCAGTCAACTTCGTCTTCATGTCTGAATCTGCCGAATTGAACAAGAGCTTGGTCACTCCGGAATTGACCCAATTGTTGGGCAAGTCCGGCAAGATCTTGAAGTACTTTGCTGTCAGCGACTTGCCATCTTCCAAGCCAACCACAGAAGCTCAATACGCCAACGCTACATCCAAGATCCATGTCAAGTTGGACCTCCACAACGACAAGCAATCCTTGGAAACCATCAACGAGTTGTTATCTGAGTTGATCAAGCTCGCCGATGTCATTGCTGCTCCGTATGTGTTAAAGGCCGACCAACAAAAGAAGATCATCGCCACTAGAACTCAAGAATTGACCAAGCTACAAAAATCCATCCAAGACGCTAAGGACGAAGAGTTGCGTGATGCCAAGTTGGAGGCCGAAAGAGAAGCCAGAAGAAACAACGGCCTATCTAGAGACGAACAAGACAAGTTGGACAAGAAGATGAGAGAAAAGAGAGAAAGACGTTTAAGAAACAGAATGAACAAGAGAGGTTAAACTGTGTAGTATTGGTTTCCCTCTGACTTGGTTTTTTCTGCTTTTGTTATTGGTTTTTTATTGTTAATATCAGTTATAATTCATAATTCGCTATATAATAATAATTATATGGCTTGTCGTCATCATCATTCAATCAAGTATCAATTGTGTAATTAAGAGTTAATCAGATAAGGATCTACGATGATCTATACATCATACACCATACGAACCATGGTTCATACTCATAGTCCTACCTGAATTCCCAGCATTCAGATGATTGATATAGTTATCATTGACATTACCACCATATTGTTCATGACCAGTTGTTGAAGAATTTGGAAGATGCGAGATAGAGACGCCACGTTGAGTTGAGTTTCTACCACCTGCATCTTGACCGTTATAATTGTAATTGTAGTTGTTCTGATTATTATTAATATTGGTAATTTGATCTGAGTTTGATGCGCTCAGGTTCGGGTATTTGTTCTGTTTCGTTGGGATGAATGATTGAGTGGAGCTCACGATGTTTCTGTAGCCTTTATTGTTGCTGGATCCAGAGTATGACGATTGTCTCGTTGAATTTGAAGATGGTATTGAGCCGTTGTAACCGGAAGTGTTTGGCATGTTTGCACTATTGTACAAATAAGATGACTGCTGCTGGTTTGTTACTGGTGAGATTCCTGAAGACGAAGCAGAAGTGTTGCTGTCCATCGATACTGGTGAAACTATTGGACTCTGCTCATCGACTTCGGTGAACTGGCTCAATAATCTGAGGTATTTGTTTGTATCCAATGGAACAAGCGAGATGGATGCTGTTGGTCTGTCCAATTTCAGCAATTCATAGAACTGGTCATATTCACCGGTTCCGTCATCCCAAAGCTCGACATACTCGACCAAGGGCTTCCTGATTAGTTCACTGATAGAGAAGTTTTCACAGTGGCAAACCAAGTGCTTCAATAACTTGAGCCCTAGTCTTTGTAAGTGTAAGTCTCTCAAGCTGATCTCACTGATGAACAGGACAAGCTTGTACAGGGCAAAGGACCCATATACGTCGAACAAAGCAGAGAAGTTCTGGAACACTTGCAACTTCATCACGTTCGCCATGGATTTACAGTCAGTAAATTCTTTCAAGGCGGATTTATTGCTCAATTCTTGGGAAACGATCAAATGAACAAACAACGTTTCGAAATACAACTGGAGTAACAAATCAGTCGAGCGGTATTGTAAGTTCAAGTCTGAGGACTCCAAAGTTACCTGCTTATTGGAAAGTTTCAAGTTCTTCAATAGGATCCCAAGACAAAGTTCACTGGATAGACAAATCCTCTCAAACCCATGGACCGTGTCCAAGTAAGTCTTACTTAACCCCGGTGTGATACTTTCGAAATCAAAGAACTCAAACTTTGGCAAAGGAGGGAACCGTCTTAGATCATCAAACATCGTCGTGACAGACTGATGAATTGGCTTCTTCTTGCTGCTGGTCGTTGGATTAAGGAACTGTAGGAGCAAACTGTTGATCACAAACGAAGAATGACAGATGATTCCTTCGAAACTGAACAGCGACCCCAAATCAGAGACTGTTGAGTGGTCTTGTTCCAAGCTGAAATTGTTAAATATCGAAACGAGCGATCTCTCGAGCATCAACGACGTTTGGAAATCTTGACAGATGTTCAGCTTCACATTATGATCAATCAACTCGAAGAGAACTTTATAATTGGCATAATAGGGCTTCTGAAGCAAGGAATGGAGAATCGGTGAGTCCAATGTTGCTGTCATGTAGTGTAAGTCTTGATTGAACCCGGTAGTTCCGTCAGACGAAGAAGAAGAAGACGAAGGAAGAGACACAAAGGCCAATGAACCAAGACGATAAAGTAAGAGAAGAAGCTGTGGTTTGATTCTGGGATACTGAGATTGTAATTGAAGAAATCCAGTTTCGAAACTCATAGTCCTCAGCAGAATTTTCATGACTTGGACATCGAAATCTGAATGTGTCACAGAGACGATTTGCCCCAAGCTATAAGAAACGGTATCCTCATCGTGAGCTACACTGAGACTGTCAAGCAACGGATGAACGGTTCTCAACGAGCAAGAAAGTCTTGAAAGGAATCTGGCAATGTTCGTGTGTGGAATTATCTCATCAACCAAAGTCTCAGTGACTGTGCAATCGAATAGAAGCTGGAGATTGTTGAGAATAGATATTGGACCTTGGTTGGATTCATAGCTGGTTGGATCAGAAATTGGTTGTGAATTGATGATCTTCTCCCATAATGAAGCCACTAATGTTTTCTGTTGTTTCTCGTTGAAGCCATCAGGGGGGAAGCTGTTATTGGCGGTTGAAGGGCCACAGACTAAAGATTTGATGTCTCCGAATAAATCCGGGTGTCTCAAATGGTATACGACAACTAGTGTCAAGATCTTGGTTAGCGATAGTGTTGCAGAGGAATGGAGATCAAGCCTTAAAGAAAATGAAATAGTCACCAATAAAGGAGGGATGAATGAACAACTTGATAACAATTTTGAAGGAGCTGTTAACGGGTATTGTTCATAGCTTTTGAAAGTTTGAATAATCCCATAATAAATCCTTTTGATTTTGTCTACTTGGGTAGCTGTGATAGTACCTTCTTCCTCTTTGGCTGCTAATAACTCTGAGATCTTGAAACTGGCTATTAATAGGCTCAATCTGGACAAGAACATTGACTCAGCTGAAGAGAAAGCCGTGAGAAACTTGAAATGGTCCATGATAGAAGTAACCAGAGTCTTAAGCTTGGAGATCTGAGACATTGGCTGTGTTGAAGACACATCTTCGTGGACTTCAGCGAGATCCATATCGTACTCTAATAGTTTGTTCAATAACTGCTGTAGACCAGGTGGGACCTTTTTCCGTTTTGATTGAAGAATAATGGCATTATTGGATTGATCTATGCGGATTTGAATCAGTTCATTGGGAGGGAGAGAGTTGTATGGGGCTGATACTGAGAGCCTTTGAAAGGATTTCTCAAGAGTCATTGGTTGGTGTGGTTCTGTTTAATGAAAAAAAAAACCGTGATGGAATGGAGAAGAGTATCAAGGATAAGTGATTCGAATTCGGGTTATCCTAGCCTTTTAATTGGAGATCTGGTGACAGAAAATCAAACCCAACAGTACTTGGCCAATTGGCTACTAGAGAAACTTGTCAGTTTATAATGAATTATAAAAAAAGACTGCAAAGTTTTGCTTGATTTCTTCATAGAACGCTAGAGGAGCATGATGTATGTTTGATTTTCGCCTCCTTTCAAAGTTCAAACGTGCTCGTAATTCTGCGCTTGATCTACCAATTTCCGGAATTTTTGATTGTGATATCAGTAGTGCATGTTTGAAAAGTGTATATCATTAAATTCAAAATGTGTCAAAATTTGGTTCTCTGTAGTATTAATGTCATCAACAGCATTAGTTTTGATAAATATGGTGTTGTTCCGTTGAAGTTTCATCCCAGTTTCATTTAATGAGTTTTTTTTTGAGTTAACCCCGTAATTACTATATTCGGTAGTTTCTTGATTAGGAGTTTAAGCTATTAATTTCTGACATCCGAACATTTCCTAACTCTGCCAAATCATTCTGACAGATCGAACTTGTAGTCGATTGGCGGAGAGCGCAATGATTTAATTAGTTTGCTAAAACTCTCGATGACATTGAAAACCTCTTAATATATTGACCATTGACATTGATTAAACATTCAATTTCTATATTTCCATCAACCAACTTACCAAACAACAAACTATCTCTGAAAATGCCTGAAAAGTCCGCTTTATTGGTGATTGATATTCAGAACGATTTTCTTCCAGGTGGTTCCTTAGCTGCTCCTGATGGAGATACCATTATCCCAAATGTGATCTCATTGATAAATACAAACCATTACAATTGGGACACTATAGTGTTCACTCAAGACTGGCATCCTAAAGACCATACTTCTTTCGCCTCCAACCACGCCGACGTGAAACCTTTCCAAAAGATCCCTTTCAAATCCCCAAAGAAGGGGGAAGAAGATAAGCCAGAGAGATTGGAAACCGTTTGGCCTAACCATTGTGTTCAACATACTCATGGTGCTGATTTCCCAGATACGTTAACGGAATGTTACAGGGGGATCAGTGTTCCTAAGACCATTATTCAAAAGGGTAAGCTACAAGATCGTGATTATTACTCTGCCTTCAACGATATTTGGCATGATGATTCCACGGAATTGGATGCCTTTTTGAAGGAAAATGATATCAAGAATGTGTACGTTGTTGGTATTGCTTATGATTTCTGTGTGAAGTATACTTGTGAAAGTGCTGCCAAGTTGGGTTATAACACTTATGTGATCAAGCCTTTGACGAGGGCGATTGATTTGGATGGTATTAAGGAAAATGACGAATACTTGAGGAATAAAGGTGTCACGATAATTGAAGATGTCTCTGATGAGAAGCTAGCTCATTTGAGAAAGTGATCTTGTCTTTGATCGGCTTTTGATTGATTATCCCTATTTATAATGTGGTCTGTTTAAATGTGTCAAGCTGGTTCTTGTGATTTGAAACATTGTTATTTATTTTATTACCCCTTTTGTCTATGATACAAGCTAGTACTTGCAAATACGTGAATGTTCGATCTTAGACAACAGTACCTATGATCTTGGGCTACTTGACTTATAGATACTTACGGATATAGTGCAGCGATCAGGCTATGTAGATGTAACTTGTTATAGGTCTGACTATAAAGAGTTGGTGCCTGAATGAGACTTCAGTCTTGACTCATTGACTCGTGACTAGTTGGTCTGATATGTACAGTAGATTCTAGAATATTACATTGTCCAATATTATTTGCAAGAAAAATTTACTTCTCGGAGCTGGATAATGCGATCAGGCTATGTAGATGTAACTTGTTATAGGTCTGACTATGAAGAGTTGGTGCCTGAATGAGACTTCAGTCTTGACTCAATGACTCGTGACTAGTTGGTCTGATATGTACAGTAGATTCTAGAATATTACGTATATTGTCCAATAATATTACTCCTCAAAGCTGGATAATGATATAGGGGATAGGGGTTAAAGTAGATCGCCCGCAGGCCAAAACTCGTGACTTGAACCGATACGCCATATGTGGCGTACGCGTAGCTCGGGCGGCAAGTTAAGGCGTCGGGCCTAGGCTCCATGGAGTCCGGATAATCGCGTGGAGAACGCACCGCAAAACATTTTTTGTTTGGCGGGCATAATACTATTTGCTAGGCTTTGAGGGTTGAACAAAACAACCAACAACCCTTTGCGCCGATTATTTAAGAACCACACATCTTTCCCTTTCAGATCTTTGCCATCCTTCATATTTATCATTCACTCGCTAACCTCATCTTTTGTTTGTCAATATCTTTCTCGCTGTAATCCATTCATTTTAAGCCAGTGTGTGTCCACTCCTTTATCATCAATCATCACAGCTACTATCATAGAGAAACATTCATAGTGAAGCGCCTATAATGTCATCGTCTGAACACAACGACGTCGTTGCTGACGATTTTGAAAACTTCAAGACCATCCAAGCTGGCCTTTCCACAGCCGTTGATGATGATTCTTCATCCAACAACAACAATAACCAACACAGAGCCGCTACTTCTCATGACGGTACAACACAACCAAATAACATTGCTTTAAAGGCATACGACGACGAAGACAACACGTCCATCTTGATGACCTTCCACAACACTAAGCCTTCGCCTTTGATCATTGTCTTGACTATCATCTCCTCCATCTCTGGGTTCATGTTTGGTTATGACACTGGTTATATTTCCTCTGCCTTAGTCGCCATCGGTACTGATTTGGACAACAAGGTCCTTACTTATGGTGAGAAGGAAATCATCACTGCTGCCACCTCGTTAGGTGCCTTATGTACCGCTGTTATTGCTGGTCTTCTTGCCGATTGCTTTGGTAGAAAGCCTGTTATCATGTTCTCTAATGTTTTGTTCCTTATTGGTGCTTCCATGCAATGTGGTGCCCATACTTTCTGGGTCATGGCCGTTGGTAGATTCATCATGGGGTTCGGTATTGGTATTGGTTCTTTAGTGTCTCCTTTGTTCATCAGTGAAATCTCCCCAAGTAGATTCAGAGGTAGATTAACCGTCATCAACTGTCTTTGTATCACTGGTGGTCAGTTGGTTGCATATGGTTGCGGTGCTGGGTTGACTCAGGTTGAAAATGGTTGGAGAATCCTAGTTGGTATTGGTTTGATTCCACCAGCTATCCAGTTCGTTGTCTTCTTCTGGTTGCCAGACACCCCAAGATTCTACATTATGAACGGCCAGTTAGACAAGGCTTGTAAGGTCCTAGCTAAGACTCACTTAGGTGCCACTGAAGACCTAATCCACGACAAGGTTGACGAACTATCCAGATTGAACAACTCCATTCCAGGTAAGAACATTTTTGAAAGAACTATCAACACCATCAAGGAGGTCCACAGAGTGCCATCTAACTTGAGAGCCTTGATCATTGCCTGTGGTTTGCAAGGGATCCAACAATTCACAGGTTTCAACTCGCTTATGTACTTCTCCTCCACTATTTTCGAGACTGTTGGGTTCAAGAACTCCACTGCTGTCTCCATCATTGTTGCTGCTACCAACTTTGTCTTCACCATTATTGCCTTCTTCATTATTGACCGTGTTGGTAGAAGACTGATCTTGTTGATTGCCATCCCAGGTATGATCGTCTCGTTGGTTATCTGTGCCGTTGCCTTCCACTTCATGGGCATCAAGTTTGACGGTGGTCAGGCCGTTGTTCAAAGTGACGGGATCTCTGGTTGGGGTATTGTCATCATCGTTGGTATGATTTGCTATGTTGGTTCTTACGCTATTGGTATCGGTAACGTTCCATGGCAACAATCTGAGTTGTTCCCACAAAAC
Organism: Waltiozyma pijperi; assembly: GCA_030582275.1. Taxonomy (NCBI): domain Eukaryota; kingdom Fungi; phylum Ascomycota; class Saccharomycetes; order Phaffomycetales; family Wickerhamomycetaceae; genus Waltiozyma; species Waltiozyma pijperi. The sequence goes on from JAKTWX010000336.1 coordinate 55,242, forward strand.
GTTCGTGGTATTGGTACTTCTTATTCTACTGCCACTAACTGGGCTGGTTCTTTGGTCATTTCTTCTACTTTCTTGACTATGTTGCAAAAGATCACACCTCCGGGTACTTTTGGTCTTTTCGCTGCTTTGTCCTTTGTTTCTTGGATTTTCGTTTGGTTCTGCTATCCTGAATTGTCCGGCTTAGAACTAGAAGAAACCCAGCAAATCTTGACTGGTGGTTTCAATATCAAAGCTTCCACTATCCTGGCTAAGAAGAGAAAGCAACTGCACAACGTGGAAGCAGCTGTCAACTTCAAACCAACTATCAATGAAATCATTGAGGATTAAACGTCTCTCTATATAACGAACAGTATAGTATTCCCTTGATCATGCTTAATTTAATACAATACTATATTCATTCTACGTTAGCAATGTATGAAAATTCGTAATAATAATTATAATATTGCACATTATAGAAGTTGTTATAGGTCTAACTTTATGTTTATCGATTCAACAGCACTTGAAGTTTACAAGCTGATCAGAATCTCAGTCTTGCTCCTCGTCCTCATCGTCATCAGTCTTCTTGATACCTGTATTAACCAATAAGGCATCAATCTCAGCAGGCTTCCAAAGACGTTGAACAATGGAATCGTCTGACTTCTTGCGGATAGTGGAGAGTTCAATCTTTTCACTGCTTAAGGAAGCAGCATCCATAGTTTTGGAAAGCACCTTTAATGCCAATTCTTGAGCTTCTTCTAACGTTATCTCAGTCTTGTAATCTTGTTTCAATAAAGTTTGGGCGGCATTGTTGTTGGCACCGATACTGGTAGCCTTCCAACCAGAGTAGTTACCGGAAGGGTTAGAAGTGTATAGTTGGAACCCGTATCTTTCATCATGGCCTGCAAAAAGCAAGGACACACCGAATGGTCTTAGACCACCGTGTTGTGTATACCCTTGCTTAATATCACACAAACGACGCACCAACAATTCAACAGGGATATCTTCATTATAGTTCTTCAAGTAGTTTTGAGCAATGACACGAGCACTGTTGATCAAGATCCCAGCGTCGGCGGTCATACCAGCAACAGCGACACCAATATTATCATTCAAAACGTATAGCTTTTCAGCGGATGTATCTTGTTCCAATAATTTACTTGTAACTTTACGTTCAGCAGCAAGAACAATACCATCGGAGGCAAGGATACCAATGGCGGTACCAGCATGACTGATGGCTTCTAGGGCATATTCAACCTGGGAGAAGTATAGATGTTAGTACTTTGAGTTAAATTGAATGGAATTGGTGTTTTTGTAGAGTATTTCGACTTTCAAATCTGAATCATTTTCTGATTTGCCACCGTGGGGAAAGATCTGAATATAAATGAAGTCTGAAAGTTGAGGTGTGCACGTCTAACCCCCAATTGCTGACATACCTGATAAAGACGACCTTCTGGAGAGAAGATGGTGGTTCTGCTATCGTATCTTCTGGAACCCATGGTCTAATGATGTATAATTGTGGATTTAAAATGTTATTTAACGGTCAATTCTCCCATCTTGTATTCTTTGAAGGCGTAATCTGTTGTTTGGCCCTGGCGATTTTGATTTTCAAATTCGTCTGCAATTTCCGCGCAGTAAATCTCTGTCAGAGATCGCAGGTCAAATTGTACACCCGAACATTACACAGAAATGAAAATATTGTTATTGACTATATTAAACTGCTGGTCATCATCATCTCATCTAACAGCTTTTTTTCTGATGACTTCTTTAACTGTCCGCTCAACATCCACTTAAAGGCTGTCGAAGAAATATGTCGTCACAAACACACACACAAACAACCAACACTACGCCAATCGATGAGAGAAAGAAGGCAACCATTGTGCTGATACACAATAAACCATTAGTGTTCTTACTTGAAGATGCTAAGTATCTCAGATCACTTGGTATAGTCGGTGTCTTCACGGGTACCTTACCATCAGCCCCCCAACAGAACTTGTATATGGGGCTACCATTGCTTCTGATGATCGAAGAAATGATATGGCTGGTGTTGAAGGGCCATGCAGTTGTCGTACCTGGGAAAGACTACATACAGAAAGTGTATCAAAGAATCAGCATAGGTGATCTACAGATATTGGATCAAAAGCAAGAACAGTTTAACCAGAAACACATAGAGATAAGATTAAAGAAATTCGAAGAGCTACAGAAGAGACTCAACAAGACATTGAAGGCTCCTTCGAATCTCATTGGTGATAACGTTCAAGTTAAAATCCCACTAACACCACAGCATATCACCGATTCAAAACATGAAGAAGTGGCTGATTCCATCTCTGTGCCAATCACTCAGTTTCTTGCCTCTGCTATCAAGACATACCCACTGTACGAACATCTCAAATCAAGCGAGTATTATATGCTGCCAGGGATGAGATTTGGTGGGAGATACGTTGCTTATCCTGGTGACCCACTGCGTTACCATTCTCATTTGATTGTTAATGAAGTGGAATGGGAAGAGGACATCGGTCTGCTGAGACTAGTTGGCGGTGGTAGATTGAGTACTGGTGTCAAGAAAGTTTGGTGTATTGGTAGCTCTAAAGAAGTGGAAGAAGTCGAGGACAGCACTGATCCTGAAGACAAGGAGAAACTTGAAGAAATCGTGTGCTACTCTGTTGAATGGTCCGGATTTGGTTAACAACATTCTCCATTTTATATATCTATTTATTAATGAATGTTAAGTTATATATTTGAGATCCATAATCTGGTCTTGAAAATATTACGCTTAGTTCTTCCATCTGTGCTCCTCGTCACCATCGGCCCATTGTCTTTCGGTGTAACCCAAGACCTTCTTAACTTCTTCAACGACAGTCTTGTCCCCCATGTTCTTCCCCAAGTTGTCAGAGATCTTCACACATGGGTTGCCGTTAGCGTCAGATAGCTTAATGACGATATTCAATGGCTCCGACTTCACCCCCGTGCTCAAAGACTTGAAATCGTTGGTTAAGTTGGTACCGATACCAAATATGGACTTCAACCCCAAGGAGTCAGCGGTTCTTTTATATTGCACACATCTTTCAACGTTTAAGGAATCACTGAAACAAATGACTTTTTCAAAATCAGCAAAGCCTAAAGATTTGTAATGCTTAGCCAACTTAGCGGCGTATTCCTCTGGATCACCTGAATCTTGTCTAACACCAATGAAAGCAGTAGAGAATTCCTTGTTAAACGATTTCAAGAAATCATCAGTACCAAACGTATCGGTCAAAGCCAACCCGGCGTTCTTTTCACCAAACGTCTCAATCCAGTACTTCATGGCGTTCAAATTGGCATGTGGGTAGTCCTGTGTGATGGCAGCAATACCCATGAACCATTCGTGAGCGATGGTACCTATAGGTCTGAGGTTGAATTGATGGGCCAAATGGACGTTAGAAGTACCAAGAAACAATGGAGAGTTCTTTGCTGATTCCACAAGACCCTTGATGATCAACTCGTGGGCTTCTAAAGAACGTCTTCTTCTGGTGCCGAACTCTGAAAATGGGATCTTGTTGGCTATCAACTGTTCACACTTCTTTTGAACCAATTCTAATTGACCATCGAGGTTCCAATCTGTGTCACAGAATCTGAAGTATGACTCAGAGACTAAGGCCAATAATGGGATTTCATACAAGATAGTGTCAACCCACTTACCGCTGACGGTAAGATCCAAGTCACCGTTCTCCGATATTTGTAGGTTCACTTGAGATTTGGTGTCAAGTTTGTAAGTCTTCAAATATTCCAAATAAATTTCTGGTAAGTAAGGAACTTGCTTTCTTAAGAAAGCCAATTCATCTTCAGAGAACCTTAGATCATCTAAGCCTTTAATTTCTTCAGTTAACCATTTAAGGGCATCTGTGTTTAGCTTCTTCAAGGGAGTTCTATTGGTGAATTTATAAGAAACTTCAGCTGTAGGGAAATGGGTGTACACAGCGGCGTGCATAGTAAGCTTGTAAAGATCTGTGTCTAAGAGGGATTTTATCACTGGCATTTTGAATAACGATTGAAGATGTTTACAATTGAGTGAGAAATGGATAACTGGGAGGGATGTTGTTGACAATTGATCAACAAAGATTGTGGGTAAAGGAACAGTGTTATCTTAATAATATCTTTATAACAAATTGATCACGTCCGCTTCGGATGATATGAATCATGCATAGGAGATAATCCAAGTCACCTGACTCATTGAATTTGACCGGATCTCGCATTTCTAAATTCTGAGTTATGTAAGCAGTAGCGTAATGCTTAGTCATAGACAAAAAAACCTCGGAAAAGTTCAAAACTGGGAAATGTAGCCGATGCAGCAAGCGCCGCCTCCCGAGCACGTGGTTATATAAATTGCGGACAATTTTAAACTTTTCCTATTTCGGCTTTTATTTTAAACCAGTCACCCGACGTTGGATGAACCAGCTAAAGAGGGTCGATTCAATGTTAACGAGTTATATGATGAGAAGGTCTTGGTTATACCATAGCTATTGAAACATTACAGTCTCAAAGCTCCTAATATCAGAAACCACTGGCACCAATCACCAGACCGGAAAACACAGAGAAGCACGAGATGAACAATTTTCCGATTTTCCGTTGCCGCTGATCTAAGCTCAGATCCCCTCACATAGTACAAATTATAATTCGCGACAGCTGTTTGAGAAACAGACAAACAAACAAACAAAAAAGCGCCATGGCCACGGCCAGCAGCAGCTCATGCGGGATCAAATGGAAATTTTCAAATTAAATATTGAACTATTAAACCTATTTTTTCATTCCACTTTGTTCCCTCTTTATCGTTCGTTCACGCTCACAGTTGATCATCTTTCATATTCTTACTAGGGCTTGCACCAATTTGCATTCATTTGTTTCAGGAAATCGGTTAAATTGTTGTTCGCATTCATTCGTTAAGCAGCAGCAGCAGCAACAACAGCATATTAAAGGCATCACAGGATTCAAACAGTATCATCATACATCATTGATAGATTTACATTCTGAGGACCCATTCACAGCACTGATACGCATCCTCTTCAGCATAATCCTTACAGTTCCACCTACCAAACACACACATAATCATGCAGTTCATGGCTCCTTGGGTTCCGTCTTTCAGAAAGGCCATCCAGACACATAGGGAGAGCCATCCATTCGTCGCATTTTCATTCGCCACTGTTGATTCCAATAACTGTCCTCATGTCCGTACAGTGATAGACCGCGGGTTCCTCTTTGACGACAAGAAGTCCAACATTCTCACGTTCACCACGGATATAAGGATGGACAAGCTAAGGGATCTTAGTAATAACGGTAAATTCGAGGCTGTCTTTTGGTTCGAAGGCACCAATGAGCAGTTCAGAGTCAGCGGTGAAGCCAAGGTGCTAACGCAGGACAACGTTGAGACCTTCAGTGGGAGTATTGGTGAATATCCCCTCGTCTCGCCAGGGTTCCTCAAGTCGCATTCATCCGGCTTGGACTTGTCCCATTTCAACCAATCACAGCTCTCTTTGGCGTCCACGGCAACGAATAGCAATCACAGCAACAGACCGTCTGCAGAAGAATGGTCTCAAGAGCTTCAAACCAAGTGGGGCGAGCTCTCCTCTAATTTGAAATCGTCCTTCCGTAAGCCGCAACCTGGGTCCACGATAACAGCCGAGAAGCAAAAGCTTTTGGATTCTCTCTCTCGCGGTGTTGACGGGTCCAACGAGGAGGACGGCAGAAAGAACTACGGGCTGGTGTTGATGCTCGTTGACAAGTGCGACTATGTGAACTTGAGTGGTCCGCATCACCAGAGATGGTTGTATGAGAGAAACGCCGAGGACCAATGGGATGAGACAGAGTTGTGTCCTTAATTCCACAGTGCACGCCACCCACCGTCTCGGTTTTTAATGCAGTTACGTTTACTTACGAAAGGTTATCTTGTTGTGTTTATATCAAGCTAGTTATGTTGTGTATATAGAAGAAATGATATTCAAGCAGTGTTATTGTCAAGAAGCTTACTAACAGCATTCTCCATATTTTTCACAAACGAGGCATAAGCGGTACCAAACCCACCCAAGTTCTTGAAAACAGGTGCCAGTTCGATCAACTCCTTGACCTTGGTGAGAAGCTCTTTACTGACGTTGCCATTCTTTGCAAGATCGAACTGTTCTAATACGGTTGCTTGTAGAAGCTGTAAGGAATCTTGGAAGGATTTCAGAGAAATTGTAAGGTTTTCGTTCTTAGATGATGATGATGTTGTTGTTGTTGGTGCGGATGAGACTGAGGGTCTTTTCTTGGTTTCGTTGATATCTTGATTGATCTCGATGATCGACTTGATGACGTTTAACGTGTCCAAAACTTTGAGTAAATTGTCCTTCGATTGGTTCAAATTGATCAACTTTGTACTTATGGAGTCCTTGGAGTCGCCACTCTGTTCGATTTTCTCCGAGATGGACTGGATCGAGTCACGCAGCGATGACAGAGATATGGAGAGCGAGTTGACGTAGTATTCCAATCTTGTCGTTGGTTTCAATTTGTCATTGGACTTGTTGGAATGGTCGTAAGAGTACGAGATGATCGAGTTCGAGTTGTACAGCTTCTGGATCTTGCCCTCTAAGTCCGTGGTGAGCTCCTTCGTGTAGTAGTCGAGGTGGCTGAGCAGCACAGAAGAGCGCTGTCTTAGCTCTTTGATGTCTTTTGAGGAGAGATATTGGTTGGAAGAGGCACTTGTGTTGCCGGTTGGCTGTGGCTTTGACTTTAACACGCTTCCGGAGTAAAGAGCGTCTAAGTACGCGTGTGGGACGAACTCGTCGTCGAAGAACATAGTAAGGAGTTTCTCAGACATGTTCAATTGTTTTGTGTTTGTTTCAATTGGCCTTCTCAAAGTTCAGTTGCGTGTAATCGCTGGTTACAGTAAGTAGCACAAGCACAACAACAAGTACGGAATTTGAAATCTCGGACAGCTTATTACCTACAGCTCCGAGGTCATGTGACCAGGTGAATTGCCGATTTTCGATCTTGTTTTCCGCGATAATTTGTATGTGAGCAAAAGATAACTTTTCAGCTTCTCTCTCTCTCTCTCTCTGGGGTCTCTCACATTGTCGATTATTCTCTTTCCTCTGTACCAGATTGGCTCATGAAATGACGGTCACATCGACTTCCTCAGTGGGTGGCACACTGCCCATGACGGATCCACCAGAGAAACAGCAGGAAGATCACGAGACGGAGTTCAAAAGGTTCAATATATTCCTCAAGAAATTGGAGATTCTTTCCTCGGAGAGTTCAAGCTCAGAGTACAACGAGACCCAGCCAGATCAGTCGCTCAACCAAAAGGAACCCGAGGGAACATCCACCGATGACGATAGCTTATTGATGGTCCAACTCGAACATCACGGGTTTGCCGATTTCCTCCATTATAAACTCGGCCATTTAAGACGTTCTCCCTTCCAGCTGCTCAAATCTTCAACTATGATCACGCCGGTCTCCAGTAAGGGCAAAGCCAAGCCTGTGCAGATGTACAGACAGATCACAGACTCCCGCACTAACACCAAGTACTACATTGACCCTTTGGTTCCAATTGACGAGAAGCTCAAAGTCCAAGGTTTATTAGTGGACGATCAGGGCAAAGGTCTCGACACTTCGATCTCTTACGATACTTCTTACCCCATCGAGTCGCGTTTGGAGTTGATAAGCGAGTTCCCAGGCTTTGAGATCTCCAAGTTCGATCTTCGTCAAGCTTTCAACTCCATGCGTTCTGAGATTGAGAAACTGATAATCACTCCGATCTCGATGATCACAGGTTACAAATGGTGCTACTCCAAATCATCATACCGGGACAAGCTGTATCTCTTGGAGTACACCTGTTTCCAGGATCGAGACTCAGATATGGTTCCTTCCAAATACGATTACAAAACAAGTCCGAATCGTTTGTACTTGGAAGACCAGGATCAGTTTGCAGGGTTTAAACAATGTTGCAGTGGTGTCAATGTCGGTATCCAAATCTTTACAAAACAGTTCATAGTCACCTACAAACACAAGAAATATCAGCATGGCCGGTTGGTCGACTTGATCCACGACGTGTTGAAAGAGTTTGTCTGAATATCAAATTAATTTGCCCTGTTCTATATATTAAAGCATATTTTATTTTTCTAGATAAAGAAAAAAAACAAAAAAATATAGGCCTATGTACAGATAATATAGTATAAACAGGGGGGGACACAATAATTAAAAAGTCACAAAACAAGCAGGCACGCAGCTTATTCGATGATTCTAGTAACTAAACCAGTACCAACAGTTCTACCACCTTCTCTGATGTTGAATCTTTGACCAACTTCTAAAGCGGTTGGGTGGACAAGGGAGCATTCCATTTCGACGTTGTCACCTGGTAACACTTGTTGGGAGTGGTCGGCGCCTTCTGGGAAGGTCAAGATGACAGTGACGTCACCGGTTCTGATGAACAATTGTGGTCTGTAGTTCTCAGCGAAACCGGAGTGTCTACCACCTTCTTCCTTGGTCAAGACGTAGAGGGAGGCCAAGAACTTGGTGTGGGCAGAGACAGAGCCAACCTTGGAGACAACCATACCTCTCTTGATGTCGTCACGCTTGATACCTCTCAACAAGATACCACAGTTGTCACCAGCCATGGCGGAGTCCAATTCCTTCTTGAACATTTCGATACCAGTGACAGTGGTCTTGATTGGGGTCTTGTTGTGGCCGACGATTTCAACTTCGTCACCCTTCTTCAAGTTACCACGCTCAACACGGCCGGTGACAACGGTACCTCTACCAGAGATGGAGAACACGTCTTCGATACCCATCAAGAAAGGCTTTTCCAAGTCTCTCTGTGGGGTTGGGATGTAGGTGTCGACGGCTTCCAACAACTTGTCGATGGCTTGGGAACCGATTTCTGGTTGACGGCCTTCCAAGGCACAGAGGGCAGAACCCATAATGACTGGGACGTTGTCACCATCGAAACCGTAGGAAGATAGCAATTCTCTCATTTCCATTTCAACTAATTCTAACATTTCTGGGTCGTCGATGGTGTCAACCTTGTTGACAAAGACAACAATGTGCTTGACACCAACTTGTCTGGCCAATAAGATGTGTTCTCTGGTTTGAGGCATTTGACCGTCAGTGGCAGCAACAACAATGATGGCACCGTCCATTTGGGCGGCACCGGTGATCATGTTCTTGATGTAATCGGCGTGACCTGGACAGTCGACGTGGGAGTAATGTCTGTTTTCGGTTTCGTACTCAACGTGGGCAGTGGAGATGGTGATACCACGGGCTCTTTCTTCTGGAGCCTTGTCAATGGAGGAGTAGTCCAAGAATGCAGCACCACCCTTTTCAGCTAGGCACTTGGTGATGGCGGCGGTTAAGGTGGTCTTACCGTGATCGACGTGACCGATGGTACCGATGTTTAAATGTGGCTTGGAACGTTCGAAAGAGGCAGCAGTACGGGTGAAAGCTGGAGCTAAAGAAGCTCTAGAAACACCGGCACTAGCTCTCAAGGTCAAACGGGAGACAGAGGAAACTAAAGTCTTGGAGAACATTGCTGAGACCTGGCAGTTGATAGGAAATATGTTGCCTTGCTTGCAGTGAGGTACGTGTCTGTTGTTGGTATGTTTTGGTTCAAGTGTTTTTTCCATGTGAGACAGATTTGAAAATTTTCGAGGTGTTTGGAGTTCGAAAGTTCGAGGAATTCGGCGTTCGTTCAAATTTCCGGTTGGGCCACAAAATCAGACAACAATTTCCAAATTCCGACGACCTGCGGCCCGTACCGCTAGACGCTGGGCCAATAGTTGAACAGGAAAAATAGTAGCACTGTTGCACATATACACGTATCGTATTCTAATGAGATATCCTCCTTACCGGTGGATTGGAGAGGCAGACCTTGAAGCTGCGATTGTAAGCTCTTCAAAAATCTGCAGGTGTCATAAACGATATCGATATGTGTCTGATAGAACATATTCGATCACGTGTCATAACACGTGACTATGCAGCTTATTAAGAATATCAGTTTACAAAGTCCACTCATACGTTAATCAATATTACACGCTCTCGCTAAATCCTGAATCTTTCTTAAAATTAACAATCATATATTAATGTAAGAGGGTAACAAATGGTTTCAAAATGTTATAAACGGTATATTGTCGAGTGAACCATGATTCGAATGTGAAAAGGTTGAACAATAAAAGAAGATAAAGTGCCTTTCAAAAGTGGCCTGCAGAGAACGAAAGAATAAATTTAAAGTGTAGGGAATCGGAAAAAACCTCCCTTGAAGAATGGAAAGAAAATGGAGTTCAATCAAAAAACTCGACGAAAAGAAGAAAGAGGTGGATGATCAGTAAATCAGATCAAGGCAAAAAGTAAGACTGATAAACCACCGAAGATCCAAGATGGAGCTGACAAATTACCAGCACCACCTTCAGAAGCAGCACCGGATTCAATTGGAATCAAAGTAGCTGAACCGGTCACTGATGATTGTAAGGTAGAGCCTTCAACTGTGGAGCCACTGATGATAGAAGTGTGAACACCGATTGTAGTACCTGTAACAAGAACTTCGTTAGAAGTAATCACAAATGTTGAAGTGTAGGAGACAACTGAAGTCTTGACAGTATCATCAGCGCTTTCTGTCTTGGCAGCATTAGCACTACTACCAGTACCAGTACCAGTACCAGCAGCAGTACCAGCAGTACCAGTGGTTAAAGTAGATGAGACAACGCCTGTTTGTTGAGCAACTGAAGATTCTGTCGAGGTAGCAGTAGAAGCACCTGGAGTGGATACAATGATGGTAGCAGTTCTAGTGACCTGTTGGTCTGCTGGGTTGGTAGTTGTGTATAATGACAAAACGCCAGTGACAACAGAACCTTCAGCGTCAGTGAAGGTCGAAGTGAAAGCTTCTGGGACAATGGTTGAGACAGGGGCAAGGACACCGTTAGAATCGGTTGTTGGGCCAACAGAAACAGCAGTAGTGACTGGAACCCTGGTACAAGCACCATCAGAGCAAGAGGTGACAGTAACAACAGTGGAATGTTGAACCTCAGCAGTGGAAGTAGAGGCAGTCAATGGACAGTAAGTTGTGTAGACAGTTTCGACACCCTCACTAGTAGCGGTAACAACAGTGACACCGGTCGTGACTGGAACCTTAGTACAAGCACCATCGGAACAAGAGGTGATAGTGACAACAGTGGAATGTTGAACTTCAGCAGTAGAAGTAGAGGCAGTCAATGGACAGTAAGTTGTGTAGACAGTTTCGACACCCTCACTAGTAGCAGTAACAACAGTGACACCGGTCGTGACTGGAACCTTGGTACAACCACCATCAGAGCAAGAGGTGACAGTAACAACAGTGGAGAAATGGTTAACAACAACATCTGTAGATGTGGAGAAAGATCCAGAACCAGACGACGTGACAATGCTGGCAGAGACACCGTAAGAGAAATTTGGTGAGGAAGCAGCGCCAGAAGAAGATTCAGTGACAAAAGTTGAGCCAGTAGCAAAATCACCAGCAGAGTTGGTGGTTGGGAAGAAAGAAACAACACCGGTAGTTAACTTACCATCAGCACCAGCGTAAGTTGTGGTGTAGGCAGCTGGAACGGACTCACCAATAGTAGTGGTGCCAGTAACATACTGACCAGCAGAGTTGGTGGTTGGGAAGAAAGAAACAACTCCGGTAGTTAACTTACCATCAGAACCAGCGTAAGTGGTGGTGTAGGCAGCTGGAACAGTTTCTGAAATAGTGGTAGTACCAGTAGCAAATTCACCAGCAGAGTTGGTGGTTGGGAAGAAAGAGACAATACCGGTAGTTAACTTACCATCAGCACCAGCGTAAGTTGTGGTGTAGGCAGCTGGAACGGACTCACCAATAGTAGTGGTACCAGTAGCAAATTCACCAGCAGAGTTGGTGGTTGGGAAGAAAGAGACAATACCGGTAGTTA
>JAKTWX010000337.1:4112-58932 GCA_030582275.1 Waltiozyma pijperi
TTGGGTCAAACATACGTCATGATGACCTTCACTGCCTTGATCGGTAAGGCCTTGATGTACAACGACTTGATCCACAAGGTCACCCCATTGTCTGAAGAAATCAAGGTCTTTGCTACTATTTTCCCTCAAGATGATTTGATCCTACAGTTCAAGCCAAGAGATCCTTTGGCTGCTTAGGTCACACGCACACAATCACACACGCTGTATACTACAATTCATATTTTATATCATTTATTTATTATAACTGGCACAAGCAATATATCAATTCAACGTCAAAATTACAATTTATTTTAAAGATACAAAAGGGCAACATCCCTAGATATAGTATTCTAATTCGTAGTTTTGGCTTCGTTTGTGTCACTAATTATATATATTTGGGAGTTTTCCTCTAAATTTCGCTCCTAATTTGTGTAAGAGCTATTTAATATCTTAATCACATGTACAATTCATTCATTGCAGTATCTATATACAGAACATATAATTCACCTAAAATCCCAAAATATTAATATAAGTTACAAGTCATCACTTCAGTTATTGTAATTGGGCAAGGTAAGCCTTGATATGATCGATTTCTTCATCTCTGGCAACACTGATGCCTTGGGATCTGAACCCTTTGATGGTTTCTATTTGCTCTTGGATGTCCTTTTCTGTTGATTCGGCATGGAATAAGATGAATGCTTCACCGACATCTGTCACGACACCGAGATCTGAAGTTGGGGCATAACGTTGGAGTTTCAAGTTTGCAATGTATTTCAACCCGGAAATGAACTTCTTGTCCACTGTGTTTTCGGAAATGTATTCGGAGATACCAAAGATCGCATATTGGAATCTCTTTAGGGATTCTTGGATGTCTGATTCTTCTTCCTTGCCAGCTTCAAGGTAATATTGTTGGAATTCTGTTTGGAATTCTTCGATTTGTGATTCTTCAACTCTGGCGTTTTCCTGTTGGTGGTATCTTTCGGAGAGGACGTGTCTGATTCTCCACATCGTTTCTCTGATCTTGTCACTTTGCTCCATGAAGTTTCTATCTGGTTGGATGGCTTCAGCCGAAAGCACTTGGACTTCTCTAGCGAGGCTATTTCTTTCGCGTAAACAGGCGTACCAGATGGAATGTAAATCGTTGAAGTTCTTACGACGGAGCTCAGGAATCGACCATGGTCTACCAACAGTATCTAGTTCGTCGTATTTACGCAAGAACTTCTTATTGTGGAAGAATTGCCATAGTGGATGGTCGTCAGAGACTTTTAGGTTCTTAGCGGTTGGGGCAATTGGAGGTTTGATGGTAAGGTTGACTTGTTGCTTACGAGCAAGAGTCTTGGTGGTGGTATGAAGCGATCTCTTGAACATTATGCGATGTGTGGTTAGGAGGGGGGAAAGGAAGGAGATGAGGAGATAATGTAGTGGAAAACACCTATGAGCTTACGCCATGTATGTCTTTCTATCAATTTTACATACAAAATTACTGTCGATTCGTTTGATTTTCGTCAAAATTTTCCAGTGGTGAGATAAATCGAGAACAGGTTCGAGACACATTTGAGCGCGGGCTGCATAACCGTACCAATAATTTGTCCGTGATTTTTGGCGGCGAACGAATTAAATGGTAATTGAGCGTGTATGAAAGCGAAGGCGATGGCACAATAGCTGTTAAATTCAGTGATAGATTGTGTCAATTCCCAAATACTCAACAATGTCTGATAGCAAGAGTGAACCATTAGACTTGTTCAAAGTTCTTCTTGACGAAAAAGTCCACGTCAAACTTCGTGGTGCTAGAGAAATAACAGGCAGACTTCATGTATGTTTACCAAATCTTTGGAATATTTGCTGCTCTGTTGATCAATTTACTAACTGAGACATCCACAGGCTTACGATTCCCATTGTAATATCGTCCTCAGTGACGCCGTTGAAACCATTTATGACACAGATGCCAATGACCAATTGATCTCCACACAGAAGAAGTCTGAAGTTATTTTCGTTAGAGGTGATTCCGTTATTTTGGTCAGCTCACCAAACGACGTTTGATATAATACTGATACGGGATTGAAATCATATTTACTAGGGGACATGGGACTTATGTTGGTTATCATGGTGGGCTAGAGTTCAGGAGAAAGAAAGAAAGAAAGAAAGAAAGATCTTGGATGTGTGTTATTTGTACTATAGTTTCTTAATTGAATGTCTGATTATTACGAAGGTTTATTGGTTATTGTATGTGGTTTCTACATTACGTTATAGACTATATTAAACCTATATCTCACTCTTTATAACCACGCGTCTCTTCCTTTTAGGTCTCCCGTTATTATAATATTCCAACTCTTCGATAGAAGTCCCTAGGTCTTCAACTTTGACAGCCTCCATTATAAGCTTCTGATCTTTCTCATTAATCTCTTCCTTGATCTCAACCTCCAGTTCCCTCTTGACAGTGATGACCTTCTCCACATTAACATCGGTTTCCTTCTTTACTTTCACAATACCATCACCCAAAGCTTTCAAATCAGCAGCAAACATCACAGTCTGAGCCCACCCAGCATACTCACCCCATTTGTCTTGGAAATTCTGAGCAATAACCCCATAATTCCCCTTGTTGACCGCCTCTCCTTTCAACTTCATCTTATAATCCCTCTTAGCGATTTGGAAAACATGCGTATCGACCGGGATCGTTGCTGGTTTGTCCAATGCCATCAGACAGATACAATCGGCGATCTTTGGTCCTATTCCCTTATACTGTAGCAGTGATTGATTGGCTTCTGTGTATGAGACTTGACGTAAGGCGGAAATATCGTGGTTTGATGAATGGATCAGTTCACATGTGGAATAAATGTAGTTGGCACGATATCCGAACCCCAACTGTCTCAACTGAGAGTCTAAGGCTGATCCTTGAGAGGCAAGTTGTTCCACTGTGGGGAAAGAGTGATACTTCACATTGTCAACCTCTCCAATTAATGAACCGTAATTCAGACATAGATTCTCACACATCATGGAGATTCTTTTGATGTTGTTATTACTTGAGCAGATGAACGATATCAATGTTTCGAAAGGGTCCTGTCTTAGCATCCTTACACCTTCAAATGAACCTTGAGATTTCGTCTTGAAATTGGGATCAGCTTCAGACCAAGTCTTATAAAGTGCATCAAGGCTAATGTTTAACTGGAAGTAGTCATGGATCAAGTTATGCAGGTCTTTCACATCTGTGAATGGTGGATATGACGAGTAATGTAAGGAGTCTGCTGTCTGTTTGAGGAATATTATATGTGATTGTAAAGTGCTGGACCAGATCTTAACTGAAGAATTGGTGATATTCTGATGGGCTGGGTTGATCTTCCAACGGAAGGCTTGTCCACAGATTAGGACTTTGGAAAGGTTGAGTTCCCGTAGAGAGATGGGGATACTGTGCCAAATAAGATCTCTAGAGAGCATGGTGTATTGTTGATGAAAGATATCTCAGCCTTCAAAGTACATAGCTGCTGTTATTAGTACCGTCTCTAGCTATCTAAATTGATTTGGACTTGGATCTCAATCAGTGAGATGTTTGGATGTTTGGAAAATGTTGTTATTGCCCGTTTGTTTTGGCAGACAGCTGTACCGCGTGTTTGGAATTTGATCCTGGGGTAATTCTATTAGCCGCCGGTCTTTTACTCAAAGTTATGACATTTATCATCCAGCTCTGTCGTTTTGACTGAAGAACTCATTTCCATTTATCTCCTCTGAGTGTTCATTATTGGGTTTACTATAGTCTACTGGGAATTATTCCACATCCAAGCCGCCATGCCATGCTATTTAACTGTCTAACATTGCTACTGCTGTTCTGGACTAAGTGCCCTAATTGATGAGATGCAATTGGTTCAGGACAGTGCTATTGCTTTGTATTCTAATTTCTTATAACAGCTACGAATGGGCTTTGGTTGACTTTGCCTGTCAGTTTTACTCCTGGACGACTGCTTCACTATATGATACACTTGGCTAGGACTCTACAAGGTACATTTTGAGCTTAACAGAGGCTAAGATTGTGTTCACAGTGAACGAGAATATTGCCAAGTTGGTGGAATTGATCAGCTCTCACTCGTTGCCAGTTAGTGTCATCGTGACAATGGATTCTATCTTAGAAAAACATCAACAGCTCTGTGACTCTCAAAATATTGATCTCACAACAATCCCAGCTTCAATCAAAAAGGGCAAAGACACGCCATCTCCTGTGTCTCCTCAAACCCCAGAATCAACAGCAACCATCACATTCACCTCAGGGACGTCTGCCCAACCAAAGTGAGTTCCTCTCGCAGAAGCTAACATTGTCACTGCACTCCAGAGCTAGGGTATGAATATGAAAGGAATAAATCTGGGCAAATGCTGGTTCGTGGTGGTGCGATCTTCAGTGGGTATTACAAAGATCCAGAAGCTACTAAGGAAGCCTTTGATGAATATGGGTTTTACCGTACTGGAGATATTGTCAGATTGAGAGAAGATGAGAAGTTCCAAATCATTGATAGGGCAAAGAACTTTTTCAAATTGACACGAGGTGAGTTTGTGAGTTCTGAGAGTGTTGAGAATGATTATTTGGCCAAATTCTCATATTTGTTCACACAAGTTTGGATCACTGGTGACAAGGATCAAAGTTTCACAGTGGGGTTATTTGCCGTTGACAGAGATAAGTTGGCTAGATTTGCTCGACATTATGGGTTTGATGTCGAGGATATCGATATTGACGATTTAGGATTGAAGAGGGTGTTCTATGGGAAGATTATGAAGCCTGTGAGTAATGACGAATCGTTTCAAGTTAAAGGTTTTGAGAAAGTGAAGAATTTTAAGCTTTTCTCAGGGGACTTTATGACTATTGACAATGATACTCTCACAACAACAACAACTATGAAGATTAGAAGACACAAAGTCAACCAGGTGTTCAAAGATGATATCAAAGAATTGTATGAAGAAGGAGAGCTATAGTTCTGTGTAATGTCAATCCAATTCTATCATTAAAAACGTTATAAATAATAGTATTCTTTTTCTATTTACATTAAATACGACTATATTCATTGCACAGCATTGAAATATTGTTGAGGAATGAAGAATTGGTTCTGATATTGAAACTGTGGCTGATAAGGATTCTGGATAAACTGTTGTTGTTGTTGCTGTTGTAGTAGTGATGGATGTGGTGGTTGCTGGTAGATTGGTTGAGGCATGTTGTGCATTTGTTGTGGTGTTCTCATAGCGTTTGAACTGTAGTGCATAGCGGCGTGTAGTGGTTGGCGGTGATATGGTGGCATTGGTTGATAACGTTGCTGTTGATGAGCTGAATTGATGAACTTCTTTGGAAGTTGCTGCTGGTACTGATTGTGGTTTGAGTTTGATTTCTTGTTGTTCTTATGGGCAAAGGAGATGTGAAGAGTTTGATCTTCTTGTTTCTCTGTCTCTGGCAATGTGTATTCTTCCAACAGGTCACACAATTTGGTCAATTCAAGGCCATCCATCTTGACAATTGCATCGCTAGCTTGATCCGAGTTAGTGAAGCATACGAACCCGTAACCCTTGGAGACCCCGACTGTTTTTTCGCTCTCATTAGGCTTAGTTGAGTCGGACTTGTCTTCAAACGTTATAACTTTCACAGAGATAATCTCGCCGAATGGTTTGAATAGTTCGTTCAAATGCTCGTCCGTGATGTTCAATGGTAGGTTCTTAATGTACAGGTTTGTCTGCTGATCGTTTGGACCAGGCGCTGGCTTGGAAGAGTCTAAGGACTGCTTGGTGGCATGTTTGTGATGGTGGTGATGGTGTTGACGATGCTGCTGTTGCTGTTGCTGTTGCTGTTGTTGGCCAAAGAAAGGATGAACGTACCCAATGAAGTCCTGGCGACGCTGAGCCTTGGTGATTTGCAAGAAGACGCCAGGTTTGACCTCGAACCCGTTCATAACCATGATAGAGCTCAAAGCAGAGGAATGATTGGCGAAGTTGATGAACCCGTACTTCACCTGTTGCGCGTTGATATCGCCAGCACTGGAGTTAGGTCTTGAAGGCAACAGGTTTGGTAAATGGACAGAGCAGATCCCGCCAAACTTCTGGAATAAGTTTAGAATGTCAACCTTGGTGAACTCAAATGGTATGTTCTTTATGTAGACATTTGTGAAGAACTCCAGCGTTGTTTCCAATCTCTGCTGCTTGCTGATGTGATGGTTGACGTAGAGGTCGGCCCCGTGGAATGTCTTCCCATTGAGCGAGTTGATTGCAGAGAGGGCGTCTTTTCCCTGCTCGTAATTGACAAACCCGTAATTCGTCCCATTGGAGGAAGAGCCAGACGTCAGAGAAGGCTGGATGATCTTGCAGTTCTTGACCTTACCGTGCTCACTCAACAAGCTCAAAAGCTCAGGAACAGTGACATCTGGTGCAATGTTCTTGATGAATAAGTTCCCCGGGTTGATCAAACAGTCATAATCAGCCTTAAAATCAATGGTATATTTCTCGTCGTCGTCATTATCACTGGCGAAGGCAGAGCTCAACGGACCCAAAACGGTCTCCTCAAACCCAACTTTATTCAAGAACTTCAATCTCAATTGAACAGTTCCCTCTTCACACGTCTCGGCAAACGTACGATCGTACTCTGTGTTCAACATCTGGAACGGATACTCTGGCAACTTATCACTGATCCATTGTAAGATCTCATCGAACTTTATCTCGGAATGAGCGGTCGATTCTGATTGGTCTTCGCTACATGTGTAAGTTATGGTTAAAACGACGTTGTTGTTCAGCGGAGAGTGATAGTGGTACTCGTCATCTTGATTCAGCTGAGAGTCTTCCGTGCTACTGGCATTTGATCTTGGTTCAGATTGATTTGATGATGGGTCTGGCATGGTATCTGGGGTTGAGGCTGGGGCTGGCTTTGGATCTGACTCTGTGGATCCGGTTGATGGTTCGGGGACTGTCATTGTGCTGAGACGTCTGTCAAGTATGAAAGATATAATGGCAGCAGCTGTCTGAGCTTTCTAAAAGGGAAGTTGATAAAAGGCCAAGTGAATAATAATTCGAAACATTTCATAGAATTTCCCAGAGATCCAATGACCTCCTAGCTGTTAGCAGAGCCCATCAAGGATTTCAAAGTTCGAACTGTGCGCTGTGCCCACTGCCAATTATACGTAACCAACCATGTACCTCCGGTACAAAATACATGTACTTGGCTTATACGCGTATAAATTACTCGCTTCTCATCTCGGCATTAGCTATTCCCGCATTCCGAACACAACCCGAGCGCGGTACTTAAAAGGCAGACACAAAATCCAAGGCGGAGTTAACAGCTCACATGGACTGCTGTACTGGTTGGAACTTGGTACGACGAATCACACTCCAGAAAAGCTTGTTAAACGACCAAATATAAGATAATTCAAGGCTCTTTCATAATCAATTCGCTCTGAAGAGGAAATAAATCAGCTTTAGATTTTCTTCTGAATTCGACAAATTATGAGAAAGCTGTGGGGGCGTCCTATCAATTCCGTTAACCGTTGTACCGCGGGATCTGGGATCTGAGATCGCAAAACTTCGGCCAATTCGAAGTAAAGTTAACGGGCACGTCCCGGATAATTCGGGATGAGATCAAATCAAGGATATGTCTTCTGTCGACAGCTCATCAGACGCTGTTATGTATATAATACTGTACTCTTTAAGTTAACTCGTGAATCGGGATGTGTAATATCTAACCCTCTTCATGTCAAAACCTATTGTACTAAATATGTTATCCGGAGTTTGTCGGGTACAACAAAAACTTTCCGAATATCTGGTCATACGCGTTTTTTGTGTACACAGATCACGGAATTCAACGCGATTTCTTGCTGTTCGGATCTCGGTAAATATCTAATTTTTGAAAGAGAAAAACTTGGGACAAAGACAAAATTTGAATTTGAAAATATCTGAAATTTCTGGGACAAAGGATCCTTAATCACGTGAACTGTACGGGCCAGGTACTTCAATTTAATTGAAATGCGCACGACGCACGTTCTTTGAAATGTCTAGCCGCCGTCCAAATTGACAGCTCAAATTGTGGATCAGCCTATTTGGAATTTGGCGTACGATCATAAAATTTTGAGATCTACAACTATTTTCATTGGTTAATTGGTCATGTCAAATATTTCATTAGCTTATCATCATCAAGATTCAAACCTTCAATAATATTCAGGATCTACTCCCAGCTTCCCAGCTCTATAGTATCTTATCTCACTTTTTTGCTTCACACGAGTACAACTACAGCAGGCCTGTAATTTACAAACTTTTGCCCTCCAGATTTCTAATAATCACACATTCATTAGCCGCTGGACCCTGGAGAATCAGATATGGAAGATACCAATACTCCATTCACATACACTACAAGTGTGCCTGCTCATATCAATACAGGTCGTCTCTCATTTGTTCTTACGCCATTAATCTCATTCCCCACATTTATATTGACACATGATAACATCTTCTCCAATGTTTTGGCCTACCTTTTTGAGATTCTCTTCATAAGGATACCAGGCAAAGTGTACCATATTCTTTCTATAAACATTCACTTTTCCATAAGTTTCAGCACGTTGCTATTGATCTCCTTCCTCATATTTGTATCCTCTATGGCTGTTATTAGGTATAGGTTGTTGACATCCTATTCCAGACTCTCAGTTGACGAAGATCCAGAACCTTCCAATAACGACACAGAGAAGTTTCTATTGGAGTCAGAAGGTCATTCAAAGGGTCAAAGAAAGAGGTTTGACTCCTACCTTGATGAATTTCTCTTTGCTATTAAGATCTTTGGTTACTTGGAGAAGCCTGTGTTCAACGAGTTGACAAAGTCTATGAGAACACAGAAGTTGGATAAGTTGGAGACTTTGCAGATGGATGAGAAGTTGGGGTTTGCCATCGTTGTGGAGGGTAATGTCCAGATATTCACCAAAGTGGAGTCTTCATCTGCGGTGAAGCAAGATAAGGAATCTGCCAGCGGGAATACCATACACACAGAGAGAGAATCCAATGGAGACTTACAAACTGAAGTGTTGTTTGTCAACGGTGAGAAGTATCAGCTACTTAACGAAGTGAAGACGGGTAATCCGCTTTCGTCTCTTATCAATATTCTTTCGCTATTCACAGAACAAGAGGAAGATGACCAGCAGAGAATGTACTTCAATTCGAACCAGTCGCCATCCATCAGAGGCAGGTTTCCTTTGGTGATCGATAACAACGGTATTCCCTCTCTCAATTTGAACGACACGTACGAAACACCAAGCAAGTCCCCCTTCTTCACGCATCTGGATAGCGTTGACAACTTCCAGAACACAGATCCTACACCATCGGTTTCTGAGGAATGCCCACAGATCATTGCTAGAGCTACCTCCGAATCCACAATAGCTATTATTCCAGCTGAGGCCTTCATCAGATTAAGGTACAAGTACCCACGCGCTTCATCTCACATTGTGCAAATGATTCTCACAAGATTGTACCGTGTCACATTCCAAACTGCCCACAACTACTTGGGTCTCACCAAGGAGATCTTTGAGACTGAACTCAAATTGAACGACTCTTTAAGGACCAACTTTGAAGCTCCAGTGGATTTGCTGTCACGCATACAGAACACATACACGGAGAACTCCAATTTGAGGACCAGTCCATCTGATTCTGTTATAACGTTGACTGCAACCAACAGCAATGAGCATGGAGAAATAAGTGAAGAGAACATCCAGCAAATAAACACACGTCGTAAGTCTGAGGCCTCGGCCATCCATCCAAGCTCGATTACCAAGGATAAACCAACATACCCTGGCTTTGAGAGTAGTCAATATTCAACCACCCCCTCAGAAGCATCACACGTGGAACTTGACCAGGCAAAAGTCTCTCTAGTTGAAGCTATGTTCCACTTCCTCGGGGTCACCAAAGAAAGCTTGATCACATCCAGAAGATCCTCAAGCAGCAATGTCACCAGCTTGACCAATTCGCCTATCCCACCAGGCTTTGGACTATATGCAACATTTCCAACCAATCTGGGTGATGTTTCGTCTGGTCAGTCCAACTCAAGCAGAGGTCTCAAGACTTGGAGCATGACGTCTTCTAACCCAGGCTTGAAACACTCCAAATCTCCAAAGGAATCAAATGTTCTAGATTATGACAACGCAAAGAAGGACTTCGCCAAGGTTGTCGAGTTCGTCCATGTCTCTCCAGACACAGTGCTTGTTGAGCAAAACTCGCATAACAATGGCTTGTACTACGTTGTTGATGGTGAATTGAACGTCATTTACACTGATCCTGAAACCAAGAAACAGCAATTGATTCATAAGGTTGAGAAGGGAGGGATCGCTGGCTACTTGTCCTCTGTCATTGGTTATAAGTCCTTTGTCTCTGTGAAAGCCCGTGGTGCCTGTGTTCTTGGATTTGTGTCCCATCTGCACATGGAGAAGTTGTGTGAGAAGTATTTCATGATCTATCTCACTATTGCCAAGTCGCTTATCAACTCCTTGAACCGCACTATCTTACAGTTGGACTCCGCTTTAGAATGGATACAATTGGACTCTGGTGACACTTTGTTCAAGCAAGACAGTGCTGCTAATGGTATTCATATCGTGTTAAGTGGCCGGTTGAGATCGATTCGCCAGCTTGAAAACTCCGATGAGGTGAAGATCAGAAATGAATACTGCCAGGGTCAATCGTTCGGAGAAGTTGAAGTCTTGACAGCTTCCAAAAGATCGAGTACCATCGTTGCATTACGTGACTCTGAAACCGCCAGAATTCCAAGATCTTTGTTTGAAATCTTGGCCTTGTCGAACCCTTCGATTATGATCAAAGTCAGCAGAATTGTTGCTAACACTGTGAAGGAAAGAGCTCAGAATCAATTGGCTAACGGTGGTATCAGCAACACTGGAAACAATACGGATTTCAAAACCATCACTATCTTACCAACAACTTCAGGTTTACCGGTCAATGAATTTGCCTCTCATTTGATACAAGCGTTCGAGAAGGTCAACAGATCTGTCATTGGGTTGAACCAACAGTCGATGCTCACACATTTGGGGAAGTATGCCTTCGACAAGCTTTCCACTTTAAGACAGTCTGGTTTCTTCTCGGATCTAGAGGAAAGATTCAAGATTGTGGTTTACATCGCTGATACCAACGTGAACTCCTCCTGGACATCAAGCTGCATCCAACAGGGTGATTGTATCTTGCTATTGGCAGATGCTAACTCCAACCCAGTCGTCGGTGAATATGAGAAGCTACTACTCAAGACGAGAAAGACCTCTGCCAGAACCGAGTTGATTCTCTTGCATCCAGAGAAGTACGTCGAACCTGGCTCCACGATCAAATGGCTTAAGAACAGAATCTGGGTTGACTCACACCATCACATTCTGTTTGATGTGCGCAACTCCAAAGACAGCACCGATGATAAGCTAAACGATCCAACTCTGAACATTTTCTCCTCTTCCAAAATATACTTCAAAGACCGCTATCATAAGCTTTACACCAACTTACAGAACAACCCATTCTCAATGAACTTGATGACCCATGTTGAAACTCTTGGTCAGAAACTCCAACAATTCAGACCACGTTCGTCAATAAATCACAACTCAACTCAGCAACTCAGACCATACAAGAACGATTTCCTCCGTTTGGCTCGTATTCTCTCCAATCAAGCCGTTGGTGTCGTATTAGGAGGTGGTGGTGCCAGAGGCTTATCCCATCTTGGTGTCCTTCGTGCCATGGAGGAGAAAGGTATCCCGGTTGACATCATCGGTGGTACTTCAATTGGTTCATTCATCGGTGGTCTTTACGCTAAGGACTACGATATTGTCCCATTGTACGGCCGTGCTAAGATGTTTGCTTTGAGAATTGGTAATCTTTGGAGAATGGTCTTCGATTTGACCATCCCTACAGCTGCTTATACCACCGGTCATGAATTCAATAGAGGTTTGTTCAAGAGTTTTGGTGAGACTAGAATTGAAGATTTCTGGCTACGTTACTTCTGCAACTCCACCAACATCACAAACTCATGTATGGAAGTCCATGAATCTGGGTATGCTTGGAGGTTTATCAGAGCTAGTATGTCTCTAGCTGGTTTGCTTCCACCTATCATTGACAAGACAGGGTCCATGCTTTTGGATGGTGGTTACATCAATAACTTGCCGGTAGAAGAGATTAAGAATTGCTCGGTTATCTTCGCCGTTGACGTCGGTGCCGTTGATGAACGTGTCCCTCAACCTCCTTGTGATTCAATCAGTGGGATTTGGATCCTGCTCTCCCGTTGGAACCCTTTCTCTACAGTTCCTAAATTCCCGTCGATGTCAGAGATCCAAATGAGACTTTGTTATGTTTCATCGGTGAGTCAGTTGGAAAGAGCCAAAACCTCTCCTGGGGTCATCTATCTTAGACCTCCAATTGAAGATTACGCTACGTTGGATTTCAATAAGTTTGAAGAGATTTACAGTGTCGGTTGTATCTATGGTGATGAGATCTTAAAAGTGCTTATTGAGAGCAACAAATTGCCTAATATTCAAGGAACTGAATATGCTAATGAAGATCATGATGGATGGGGTGAGAATGGAGAATCATCAAGACATGGGCTTCAGAGACGTAACAGTATTTAGTTGCATATCCAACTGTTTTAATATATAAAGCTGAATATCATGAAAAGAAAGTTCTGGCTAAGTTTCAGAAACCAGATAGCTTGGAAGCATATTAATGAGCTGCTGATCCGCGTATGAATATTCGAAACGTGTAATTGGAATATCGACACTCGATCTTAAATATAATATATATATTTGACGAATATATAATATAATTCTTTATCGATTTGAGATTAATATTAAAATATAACCTGAGAACGTCGTCTAGGCTAAACGTCTGGAGTAATTAATAATTAATTATTCGGCAGTTATAGAATTATTTAATGTACCCATAGTGATCAATGAAAAATCACGTACATCATGAATAAATTAAAAGTTATATATATAATTAAATACTAATATTTGAATTAATTCATAATCTGCACTTTATCCATTTTAATGCTTATATATATAACCATCTAGTAGAAATTATAAAACAAATCTTTATATAATTTCCAGCAGCTAGTATAGAATTTCCAGATGTATAACTGGTATAGACGGCGAATAAATATATACTGAGCCTGAATTAGAATATATCAAAAAAATAAATATTATGAATAAATAATTAGCTTTAATTTAATTAATAATTTATTATATTGTATACATTTTTATTTTCCAATATAATTCACAATTTTACGCGTGCCGTCCAATATATATTAATTATTCTTGATGGCCGGCTGCTATAGATCATCATCATTTAAAACAAGATATAGTTGCAAATGGACATATAATATGAATTTAATTTACTAATTAATATACACCGCTTCACTCTGAAATATAACGCTCGAAAAGGGGAAGCATATGGTCCGTAGAATTAATATTGTGGACTGTGGATTGTGGCCTGAGGCATCCTATACACCAACTGGTAAGAGTGTTTTTAGAGAGATTTGTAGCTTACTGGAGCATTTTAAAATTATTCAACTACACTGTATCTAATGATACCTAGTAGGGTATATGCCTCAGCTAGTTCAGTGATCTAGGGGTCACATCAGCTGTGTTCATAGCATAATCATTTTCCCGTATTTATTCATGGACCTCTATAATAACTATAGTATCAATACATTGAGTTCATACTACGTGCTACAGAGTCTAGACAATATACGTAAACACAGCTAATTATTATATAGATCTCAGCTCTCTATAGCAGTTCTTGATTAAGTAGATTTATTCACGTTGTTTCAAATTTCAACCAACTTTTACCTAATCCGGAAGTAAATTCACATCTGATGTCCTGATAATTACCCGATTTGGAAAGATTTGGGAAAGTTATGCTGGCAGATAAATTACAAATTTCAAAATTGGCTTGGGCGTGCGTCGTGGCCCGTTCAATTAACACGATGGGCGAACGATTGGCCGGCGCGGGTGGGTGCACAAAATTAGAGAATACGTGTAACAAACGACGAGGTTGATCTGTTTGTGAACATTAGTTAATTTAACGTAAACTTGGAAGCTATTTTTTTTGACGAATTCAGTGACAATTACTGATTGTTTTGACTAATACCACTGACTTAGGCTGCTATAATTGGATATCTTCACCTGAGCTTCTTCACATTTACATCACGGATTCAGATCAGATCAATTGAAATCTATCATTTCTTTCACACAAACCAACACATCTTTTACAATGTCTGCATTCAGAGGATCTAAATTCAACGACCTCCCAACGGCCCATAACACCTTCCAAAGCAACTCTCAGTACAACTCCAACCAATCATCATCGTCAGGAGCAGGAGCTATCAAGAGTTTCCAAGAATTCTCAAAGAAAGTTGAAGAAGTCTTAGACCATCCTCAAATCAAAAGAATAAGCCCATATGTTCCTCAAATCGGTAGATTCTTAATCGTTGCCACGTTCTACGAAGACAGTTTACGTATCCTTTCCCAATGGGGCGACCAGGTTTATTACCTTTGGAACTACAGACACATCCCATACTACCTCGTTGTGTTGTTATTGTTACTGGTGGTGGCCACGATGTTGGTGTCCTCCACTTTGATCGTCGCCAGAAAGTTCCAGTTGTACGCCTCTGTGTCCTTGATCACGATCATTATCGTGCAGGGGTTCATGTATGGTTTGTTCACCACCTCCACGACTTTCATCTTGAGAAACATGTCGCTTGTTGGCGGGTTGTTGATTGGGTTCAGTGACACCTTGGTTGCCCAGAAGAACTCGTTTGCTGGGTTGCCTGAGATCTCGTCCAACAACAAATACAAGGGCTACGTGTTGTTGGCTGGTAGAATCATGTTGGTTTTCATGTTCTTCACTTTTGCCGCCACGAAGTCTTGGTTGACTATTGCTATTGTGTCCATTGGTATCTTCGCCATTGCCTTTGGGTTTAAGACCAAGTTTGCCTCTGTTTGTCTTATCGCTGTATTGATGGTGTACAACTTCTCTTCCAACTCGTACTGGTCCTCCTCTTTGTCCGAAGCCAAGAGCGATTATTTGAAGTACGAGTTCTTCCAGACTTTGTCTATTGTTGGTGGGTTGTTGCTTGTTGTCAACACTGGTGCTGGTGAGTTGTCTCTTGATGAGAAGAAGAAGATCTACTAAGTACGGTTAGTTAGCCAGTTATAGTTTGACTGAAAAGTAAATACACTTACACCTCTATCAAAGCGAAGGGAAACATTATAAGTACAAAGATATATTCTTTTTTTCTTCCTAAAAGCGTTATACAAAACCCCCATGATATTAAATGACTAAACTAACTAAAATGATATATGTATTATTTAAATAATTTAATCAGAAGTCTTTTGAGTACCACGTAACAAACCAGTTCTTCTGGCGGCAATTAAACCAGCCTTTTGACCTGGAACAGCACCTCTGGAAATAGTAGAAGCCTTACCAATATGTTGATGGTTACCACCACCGTGAGGGTGATCAACTGGGTTCATGGCAACACCTCTAGTCTTTGGCCAAGAGTTTCTCTTGACTCTGTACTTGTGGAAAGCTCTACCAGCCTTCAACAATGGCTTGTCAACACGACCACCACCGGCAATGACACCGATGACACCTCTGGCGTCAGAAGAGACAATCTTCTTGGCACCGGATGGCAACTTGATTCTGGTCTTGTTTTCGTCTGGGTTGTGACCAATGACAATGACGTAGTTACCAGAGGTTCTGGCAACGGCACCTCTGTCACCTGGTCTTTCTTCAACGTTGGAGACAATGGTACCTTCTGGGACAGAACCTAAAGGTAAGACGTTACCGACGTTCAAGGAGGCGTTCTTACCGGCGTAGATGAATTGACCAGTGTAGACACCTTCGTTGGCGATGAAGGTTTCTTCACGTAACTTGTATCTGTATGGGTCACGGAAGACAACCTTGGCTAATGGAGCACCTCTACCAGCTTCGTGGATGATTTGCTTGACAACACCACGGATGTAACCGTGACGTTCAGCGTAATCTAAGGTTCTTAATTTAGCAGCACCTTGTCTTAATCTGGTGTGAGAAGTGAAGATTGAACCAGCACCCTTTCTTTGGTTACGAATGACTCTACCTGTTGCAAATTTGTTAGTACTTAGTTCTCCCACAAGAGGTGCGATCTTTTACGACTTCCAGTTGTGTGACTATTGCAAATGTGTCCCAGTGTCCCCACGAGAGCTGTTTTCCATATTGTACCGTGTATGTCTGATGATTGATGGTCCTCTTGTTCAGTTACAGTGAAGTTCCCGAGTTCGTTTGTTTGTTCTTTTCTGACATTATAGTTACCCAAGTTCTTGCTGATTATCTCGATACTGACGATTCTGAAGTTCGTTGATATGCTTGAATGATATTATTCCCTTGTTCTGATATTGAAGTACTACGTTAAATGTAAAGTTGAACTAATGGTATTTGAATTTCTCCGATGAGTGAATGCTCGAACTTTATAATTTGAATTCATGAAAACTGGTCTCTCTAACTGGCGTGATTTGTGTGGTATTCTTGAACGGATGACACTTGATTCACTTGAATAGTACAATGGCTGTTGCTATTATTCTTGACATACCCATTTTTGATTGTACTTGATGGTATTAAAAGTCACTTTACTATGCTATGCTAGTGTTGGATTGTGTATGGCAGAAGTAGTTTTAACTTTTTTCACTTTTCCCTACCAGCGTCACTCTTCCCAGTAAAAAAAAAGATTGAGTGTCTCTCCCGCATACAGCACGGGCTGCTAACCCGTTTCTTTTCCTTCATGCGCGGCCTGCCCGCCATCGCTTGTCCTCTGGAGACACAGGACTTGTTCGCCGCGAAACCTGAAGAACATCAGTTTACACCGTGACTGCTTGTTCTCAAAACCATCCGAACATTTATCTGATTAACAGATTGGTTTCGCGGCAACATCCAAACATTTTAACACAAAATCAAACAAATTTCTGCAGCTCCTCTCCTGGTTCTGAATCTGAAATCTGGGAACTGCCTTGAGTCACATGACCAAAAAGGATCTCATTTTGTGTCAAGAATCAAGATGATCTACTTTTATAAGTTCCCCTATTTGGAGATCTGCTTTAAACTTCTAAATAATGTTTATTTTCGTTATAGATTCTCGATTCACGTAGTAGCCATGATATTTCGCTTTAAAATAGAAAAGAGTCTATTCAATTGTTAGTTTGGTGTTCCAATGTGACACACCTTCACCAATTGACACATAAGTTTGGAGGACACCTAATATTGTTCCTCGACTGATTCAGAATGTTCAATTTGAACATCTTCAGCAATTGGTTCTGAGGATTGTTCATTGACTTGTTCAACTTGTTCAACTTGTTCGCCTTGTTCGCCTTGTTCGACTTGTTTAGTTTCAACTTTTGGAGTAGCAGCTTCTTGTTCTGCAACATCGACTTCATCTAAAGCTTCGGCATCAGTGCTTGGCTTTCCAACAGCAGCTAAAGCAGCTTGCTGAGCTTGTTCTTCAATCTCTTGACTCTGTTTTTCAAGAGCACGAGCAGCATTGGTCACTTCTTCAAGCTTGTCCTTGAAAGCAGCATCTAATTTGACATTTCTACCTTTCAATTTGGTACCTTTCAATTGAGCCAAAGCATCAGCAAGACCATTTTCAGCACTCAAAGTAACCAAAGCAGAAACATGTTTGTTACGGAAGGAAAATCTCTTTGGTCTGACGTAGCTCTTGAAGATGTACACTGCAGTTGGGCCGTAAACGTGGAAGTATTCACGAAGATCACCATCTGTAACGGAGTGGTGAAGACGAGCAATGTAAACAGTATCTTCAGAGTACTCCCTAGCTGGCTTGGATGACTTAGGAGATTCAGCTTCATCTGAGACTGGGTCTTTCTCAATCGCATCTTCATCCTGAACTGCTGGAGAAGTTTCCTCCTCAGTTGCTTCAGTCTCAGTAGATGGTAATTCTTCTTTCTCCCTCTCTTCTGGAGAAGTAGCAGGAGACTCTTCTTCTTTGACAGCCTCAGTCTCAGCCACAGCCTCAGACTTCTTGCCCTTCTTGGAAGACTTTGATGGTCTGTATGGAACGAACTGCTTGACTCTAATTGGACGACCATCAAGCACCGTGCCGTCAAGGGCTTCAGCAGCAAGAGTAGCAGCATCTTTAGTCTTGAAATTAATATAGGCAATACCAAAAGACTTCTGGTGGTGCTTCAAACTCAACTTAACGGTTTGAGTTGGGACAAGAATGTAGACACTGTGGTTTGGGAAAACCTTGTTAGTATTTGCTGAAAACTTTCAATTTAACACAAAATGTAAAACGAATATGGGTAACTTACGCGTCGAAATCCTTGAACAATTCCCACAAGTCTTCTTCAGTGGTCTTGTAGCTGACATTGCTGATGTACAAACGAGTTGGGAATTTGAAGTCCTTGGTGTACTGGAAGACAGGTGCGGTGGAATGTAAGACACCAGCCTTTTCTGGAGCTTGGTTGTCGATAGAGACTGGTTGTTGTTCTTCTTGAGACATTGTAATAGATATAGTGGGAATGAGGGCTCACAAGGAAACCTAATCCATTGCTCATGATGGTTGAGAGCTTATATCTGCATTGGTTGATGAACTGTTATAAGTGTCTTCATACAGGTCACCAACTGGTGAACCATGGCGAAGAGTTTGAAAGGACATAGTGATCTCCCTTGAAATTTGCCACAAAAACGAAATGTAAACAAAGACAAGAACTCGCGGCGATCCCAATTCAAATTTATTAATTTCGATTTTGTGTCACTCGTCTGCCATAGCTGAATGTAGATTCTTGCACGTGACTACAGCTCTGATCATGAATAGTTTGTGATGATCATCATGAATGATTAGCAATTACAATGTCTGATATTTGTCCCTACAAGGGGAACTTCTACAATTAGTGAATGATATGCGACCCAAAAGTACAGAACTTGTTTCAAACTGATGAATAAGAACCATTGATTAACAATTCAGACACAATAAAAGATAGGTTAATATCCTCTACAATCTACCAATTAAGAGCCAATAATTAACTGACAAAACCAACCAAATATATTCATTATTAATTTTTATGCATAAATTTTAAAGAAATCCTTTATTGATTAATTTATTTCTTTTCAGCACGAGCAGCAGCTAAAGCCTTGGCGGTACCGTGTAAAGCGAACTTGTGGTTTCTCTTGAACTTGGCATCAACACCCTTTAAAGATGGGTACTTGTGGGTTCTTGGCTTCTTAATACCGTTTCTGTGGGCCTTTCTGGTTTGGTTGTGAGCGGTGTGGTTCTTAGACTTGGACATTCTATGAGGGATAACAGTTAGTACGATGATCAGATTGATAGATCAGCTTTGAAATAAATGCAAGAGGCCATGTATGCTTAATGTGCGTTTCCATTTTCCATTGAAAGATGAAATAGTCTCCCCTGGTGATTCCTAGATTGGTGAAGGAAATCAAAATTCGGTGGTCCATGAGATTTTTGATATTGACATCATCCAATCGAAGTTGCCATAAAGTCGTTGTAATTCAATTTAACAGTAGAACATTGATGATTATCATAAAGGGACTTGTGTTGTATATCACTTGAATATTTTCCAATAATTTCTCACAGCTCAGAATTTGAAATTTGAAGATAGAAAATCAGTTGAATAGACATTGCAATTAAATGGAACTACGATGCTTTGAGAGATGTTGGGTTCATTCTTGGTTGCGATGTTTGTGACGTTGATGCTGATGACCTCTTGTATAGTTATTCCAGTCTTGTGATAACGACTTACTCGAATAATCTGGCTAGCTTCGTTAACAGAACTATTTATCGTGTTACTTTACTATGGGTGTACGTTAAAGGCTTGTTTTCAATTTTTGCCCAACGCAACTGACATTTCCCAAACTATGATGGAAAAATCGCGAAGCCTTGATGTTGAAACTGCAGGTTCATCTGAAAAATCCGCGGTTTGCCGTGGGAGTTTGGCAGTCGGACTTGGAAAACATTGCGTCTGTTCGCCCGACGGAGCTCGAAAAAGTGGGAAAAACAAAAAAAGTGACTGCTTCGATGTGGTTTTAAAAAATAAAATATCCGACCTTTGCATTAGGGCTGTAGCTGGAAGGTATTGGGCACGTGCTTGAATCAGGGCTGGTTTCCATATTTGAAATACGTTCTGGCCGTCTGTCAGATCGGAATGATAAAGCGGAGAATTGTCTCTTGATAAAGGAGATACTGCAATTACAGAGTATAAACCAAACCAAACAATCAATTGGACAACTAGAAACCTCCGGTTTAATATTTTGCTGATAATAACTGCTAATGAATATCACCAGTGTTTAATATATATAGCTGTAGCATACAAGGTTTAAGATCATTGATATATGTCCTTGGTTCACAAGACAATAAGATATTTTGACACAACAAAAGTAAACTCAATACAATGGTAGCCGAATTAAACCATTAACAAGCTAGCCCAAACTAGAGTCCAAAAAACACAAAACCGTTAAGTCATTAATAATTCTAATTAAATTTAATAAACAATAATCATAAACCCGACCACAACTAACATTTCCCCGTATCTATTAGTATAAAAACGCCCCCTTTAAATATGCAAAAGTCAACCAGATGGAGCTGGATGGATCTACTTTAACTTGTAGAATAATCTTGGAGCAACACAGTCGTTTAAGTGATGTTGTAAGTGGAAGAATTCTTCGACACAGTCTTCCTTGTAGTCCTTGTTTTCGTAACCTTCTTCTTCCATTTCCTTGGTGACTCTTTCGACACATTCGGCGTAGTGGTGGACGTATGGTTTCAATTCAGCCTTGTTGGAGCATTCTTCTCTTAACTTGTCTAATGGATCAGCAGAACCTTCTTCTTCGTCTTCATCTTCTTCGTCTTCGTCATCTTCTTCTTCTTCGGCCTCTTCTTCTTCAGATTCGGCTCTGGCGACGGTTGGAACGAAGGCTTCGGCAACTTCTTCTAAGGCTTCTTGGACAAACTTGAACATTATGATGGAATATGAACTATGGTTAGCGGGTCTATCAAACACCTTCTTCTACTACAGTGCTGTTGGACCTATGTGTTATCGTGTATACGCTGCTGTTAACTATGTTATGCTTCAGGAATTTCTTCAACTTTTTTTTCATGCACCAGTGGAGCGCTCGCGCCAGGCCTTAATTCTTAGTTTTCCACACTCGTTCATTGGCTGAATGCGAGCTTTCTTGGCCCAATCCGGTAATTCGCACGGGAGATCAGGGCAGATTTGGCTAAACAGCATAACATAACATAGCATCTCCGCCAACATAATTGATGGTTTGTGTCAGTCAAATACTACAATTTAATCAGTAATCACAGATTTATAGGCTTAGGCTGTTGTTTCCCAATATTTAGTTTTATTATCCATTACTAGTATACATGTGCAGAAACCCAGACCCATTAAAAGTGAAGTAATAAATTGATCAAACAATTTAAACTCTAGCAGCAGCAGCGGCTCTCTTAGCGTGCTTAGCTTGAGACTTGGCACCTAAGATACCACCACCCCAGTGCTTTCTGTTTTCTTCGTACTTTTCAGTGAAGTTGGCGTTGATGGTGGAGACTAAAGTGGCTAAAGCAGCTTCGTCTTCAGCTCTAACTTCAGTCAAAGCGGCAACAGCAGAGGTCTTTTGGTGAGTCAAGGTACCTAATCTAGCCTTACCCTTGATGACAGCGTATGGAACACCCATCTTTCTACACAAAGCTGGTAAGAAGACGACTAATTCAATTGGGTCAACATCGTTGGCAATCAAGACTAACTTGGCCTTCTTGTTTTCAATCAAGGAGACAACGTGGTTCAAACCGTACTTGACAACGTATGGCTTTGGAGAAGCTTCTTGTCTGGTCTTACCTTCAGCGATGGCAGCGGCTTCCTTGGTTAATCTCTCCTTCTTTTCAGCAGCGGTTTCTGGTCTGTACTTGTTGAATAACTTGAAGGTTTCGGCAGCGGTGTTTCTGTCCAAGGTGTGTTGGAATTGAGCAATGGCTGGTGGAACCTTTAATCTCAAGGAAAGAACCTTTCTTTGTCTTTGTAATCTGACATATTCTGGCCACTTGACGAATCTGGACAAGTTTCTCTTTGGTTGAACGGCTTGACCGATACCAAACTTCTTTGGTTTGGATTCGGCTAATGGATTTTTGGAGGCCTTGGTAGCCTTGGTCTTGTTAGCTAATGGAGCTGGGGCAACTTTTCTTGGAGCCTGAAGGGATCATCGAGTTAGTCTTTTGTTCTCATGAAATGCAAAGACAATTCTCTACCGAAACTGAATCCAGTGACTCAAGTTTCACCTTAAGAGCATAGTAATGGAAAATTCAAAGTAAGAAACTAGATCCATTCTGTGAAGAAATAGAACATAGCAAAACACGATTGATACGATTCACGGACGAAGTATCAAAATCATGGTGTTATACCTGTGGCTTAGTGTACCGACAGGAGCCGTCAACAGCTTAAATTCGTCTCATAGTGAACACCATGAAACGGTTTAAACCTCTAACTTCTTGAAGTGCCAGTACAGCCAAAACAGGATATAATAATATGACATCGTCAACACTCTAAATTTAACATCTCTCTTAAAAAGGTAGATGAATATGGAGCTCCATAATGTCTTTATTCAAACTGTACTGATGCAGTACATATCAGAACATACCATTTTTGATAATTGGATAGCAGTTTAATAGTAATAATATTTCAAATTAAGGTATGGAGAGGAAATGGCCCTGGAGAGTGCAAAATTTTTCACCTTTTTTTATATACGTCGATCGTTTTCGCGCGCGTAGACCGGACCTTTGAGATGTTCGGATGTTTGAAGCCCAAACTTGCTTTACTTCTTGCCCGGGTGAACATGACAGATTTTGATTCATGAGCTAGACTAAATCTTCGGGCATGCAGGTCGGCGCTTCAAGTTTCTAGTTTGATATTGGTCCGCATATGAGCTCGAGCGCGCAGACATTTTTTGTTGTTGTCCTTAAAGAAACCTCTCTAGTATCTCATTACTTCGGCATCAAATTTCTCAAATAGGAATCTTGATAAGTCAAAATATGAGATCTTTCAATTTCGTTAGCTAATTGATATTGCATGAGAATCTCCCTTCGTGTATAAAAGAATTGAATAATCGTGTTTTTATTGCACGTTTCCCACTTTGCACAGGGGCCAGTAAATTTCTCTGATTTCTTCAAACCCAGTCTATAATACAACTAATAATACTAAAATCAAATCAAAAGCTATTACAAATCTTCAAACAATAATTAAATCAAATATCAATACACCAAAAATGATTCACACACAATCTTACCAAGAATTCAACCAGGCTTTACAAACCCAGCAAGATCATGCTATCAGAGTAACTTCTCTTGAAAGCATGGTTTGTACCTGTCACGAAGACCCAAATCACCATGAAATCTCCAAAGCCATTATGGAAGAATACATGCGTCAAAACTTCCATAGATATGAAGTCACTAAAGACACTGAAGGGTTCACCTATGAAGTCCTTAACAAACTTGAAAAGGACCGTGCCCTTACAGCACACAAACTTTCAAGGGCTATGCCTCAAGCCACAACAAAGCCTCACGTTAAAGACAGCAACAGTCACTACTACTACCTTTCTGAAGATCTAAAGGAGAAAAATGAAAACTTTGAAAGCTCAGACAACTCAGACAATGATAGTTTATACCGTGAAATCAAGAAGTACAAGACTTTTGCTAAATTAAACAAGACCAAGATGGCTAAGGTTAAGAAAGTCTTGATGTCTTTGCTTCCAGCCTTTAAACGTTCGAAATTCACTAAAGCGATTGATTATGAATCTGACAGCTCTGAAATCGTCCATTTGGAAGATTTCGGTTCTAATTGGTCTCAAACTTTTAAAGAGATGAGAAGTGCAGACTGGGAGCACTTCAAATACCTTACTAAGGACCAATACTTTTGCTAGACATTATAGAAAGCTGAAAAACCTTTAAGCTGACTATGTTCCATGTGCTTGGGGAAACATATGGATAAAAACTGGCGGTTAAGTGGATATCAAGAGAGGTCATAAGCGGAGTAACGTCTATCATGGGTATAACGACTTATTTATATTGTAAATGCATGTGTCTACTATATCTTTTCATAATTAAACCAACACTACCGTAGACTAAGGTATCCTAGACTAGTAAAAGATATCCAAATTAATATAGAAACATTGTATTCAAAGCACGTCTCGTAAACTCTATTCAGCTAACCCAGATACTTTCTCATCAAAGACAACCAATGATCATCAAAGATCACTCCTTCGTTGACCTTCAAAAGGTAAAACAATCGAATTCTCTCTAATGCCAACAAATGCATAGCAACATTCTGAACTTGTAAAGAATCAAGATACTTATCCAAAATCCTAACATCTCCCGAACTGATATCCTCCAAGATACTTGATTCTAACCATTTTGATATCAAACTGAGGATTTGCTTTGGTCTTGTTAATTTCTGGAACTTCAGAGGACTGACTAATGGTGCTCGGTCACTGTTAGAGGTGTTTGTTGTGCCTCTTAATTGAACTAGATCTTGCTCTTTCTTCTTGAAAATTGAGGCTTTTGTATTAGCGACTTGGTTATAGAACTTATATTCTTCGATCACAGCTTGTCTCATGTCTTCTGGTAATTCGTTGAGCACAGCCTCATCGATATTCTTCAGATTCACGTCTAATAATTTGACCTTCTTCTTCAATGGTGACGGTGACGATAGTTTGACTGGTGACAACTGTCGTTTTGGAGATGTTGGTTTCTTTTTGGGAGACTTTAGAACCTTTACTGTTTCGATCTTTCCCTCAGCATTGAAGATCTTTTGATAAATATAGTTCTTATCCGATTCGCCTTGATTGATTTTGATGTTTCTTCTTCTTAGTTCCTCTTTGACCTCTTGTTGGATATCAGGTGGCAATTGATTAAATATTGCGACATCGATTTCTTTGGGGACTTCGAGGACTGGTTGATAGTTCAAGTTTCTCTGACGTAAGATTTGATCTTGCATCTTTGGCGGCAGTTCCTCAATGATGGAACTATTCATATCGTTAGGAATATCAAGCAGGGACATATCAAGTGACGAATCTGGCTCTTTGGTTGCGGTTGATTGAACATTCCTGTTTGGACTCTCTTGTGGCCTTGTTTGAATCTTATTGAACGCCTGGAAGTCAATCTTCTTGAATTTCAACGTCTTTTGTCTTACCACACCAGCCTCAGGAATCAGCTTATTAACAAGAATACCAACACCTCTCAACTCCACAGGGTCACATCCAATGCTTCGATACAGAGATCTCGCTTCAGTACCCAGGATCTTGAAATCGTTTGTAGGCACAGCGAGCTTAGAACTCTTTGACAGCGTGTCACATTCACCACAACCAAGATACTTTGCTGGCTCCACCGGTGCATGCTTGGCTCTTTTCAAAAGTTTCAATGTCACATTAGATGTCACTAGTTTCAATTTAGCCAGCTTTGAATGAATTTCCTTGGCAACATCATATAGGAATTTATCGACCTGACTAGCCGTGTCGAAACGAATACCCCAGTTGATATCAATCGAGATACTCTTTCTGATGAAGTCTTTAGGATTGGCAGTGATATCGATGCTTGTGGTGTCAACTCCTCGTGCGTAGTTGTACAGTTTCAGTGCAGTCTTATTACCAAAGAGCTTCTCCAGTTGAGGAATGCTTAACTGACGCAGATCCGAGACTTTGACATCTTCCATTTTGAGATGCTGGATCAGCTTAGATTCATTCGAATGACCGAACCCTGGAAGGTCTCTAATATTGAACTCATCCAAGAACTGCTCAATATTCCCAAAAGTTTGGCGGAACCCATTTGGTTTGGCCTTCCTTAAAGACAGCTTAGCGAGAAGAACATTAGTAGAGCAACCAATACTGACCTGACACTTCGTTTCTTTGAAAATTTTAGCCCTCAAACCTTGACAGAACAGTTCAGTATCACGCGAATAATCGCCTCTCTGGTCGAATAACGAAGAGATATCCAACAATGCCTCGTCAACACTAACAGGATACACCGAATCTGCACCTAGCCCCATCAAAATTTCATAAAATTTCCCAGAGATCTCTTCATAAGTGTCAAAATCGTACCCCAAGCAAACCAACTCCGGACACAATTTCATAGCATTACGAACCCACATACCGTTCTTCACACCATAAGCACGACAGACATAATTACAACTCGAGATATCAGCTGATGAATTAGCCAGAGTTTGTTTGTTTCCACTGGCATGAGACACGCAAACTGGCTGAGTGGAGAAGTCAATTTCAGGATGTGATAAAGATGATGCCTTTGCAAAGAAACAATCGAAATCTACATGTATTATCACTTTAAAATCTTTGGGGTTCTGGTACTTTGGAGTAGGCTTCGGTTGAGTCAGTGACAATTGGAGATATGTTGAACGGAGATCCTGTTTCCAATTACTGAGATGATGGAGACGTGATTTAGCGAAGAAGGTCTTCAGGAAATTAGGATGCTTGGAATCTATTGCTTCTCCTGCAGCTTCTGGTTCAAGATCGTCTTGAGAGTTGTATAGCTTGTTGAGTTCATCTTGGTCGGATTCATGATCTTCATCGTTTGTAAGGACAGTGTCATCTTCGGGAACAATAGCATCAACTTCAACTTCACTGAAGGGCAGCTTCGCCTGTCCATACCCAGCTTCAATGATCGAGTACTTGGACCAATGAACCAACTTCCCTTGATTGACACTATCCACAATCCATTCTGGTTTGCAGACCTTATAATTCTTAAACTCTACCTGTTTTCTGGGCGTCAATCTAGAACAGATGATATGCGTGACAGATCCCTTTGAGCTCAAGTGATGCATGAACTTACCACCATTGAGGACAATCAACTTGTGTAAGGTGTGTATACCAGGCTTCGTGTAACCATTGACATGAATCACACATCCTTTGAGAATATCTGATCTCTTACTCAGCAAATCTGAGTATACGTCTTGGTCTTGAGCGACATTTGAATCAATGCCTTCCTTCAATGAAGAGGATAGAATCTGTCTTCTTTGATCATCCCAAGCCAGGAAATCTTCATCTTCCTTCTGTTGGTTTGCACCTTTAGTTGCAAAGTACTCATTGTAGTCACCGAATGCAATATTGGGCTCTTTATCAGGATCTGTATCGATCTGGAACTGTGGAGGGTCGGGTTGCCTGGATTGGAATTGTTGCTCTTCAGAAGCATTAAAGTCTTCACCAACCAGTTGGGTTTGCCCAGAAAGATGTAATTCAGATGGATTCGGAACCAGTGAGTTATCAAGAAACGGATCTAGATCGTCCATTAGTATCCGACTTCTCTCTTCATGAACATCGCTTTCATCGGTTAAACTGCTATCAATCCCACTATGATCATTCACCCCAATCGAACAATGGTCATTCTTATCCACATCATCATCTTCAATCAAGCTGTTCTGTGTACCATTGATGGAAATATGTTCTTCTTTTGATTGGGAATTGGTGACGGCGGCTAATTTTTCCCTCTGACTTAATCTATTCAATAACTCAACAAAATCATCGTCGTCAAGAGACCAAATATATGACTTATTGGATATTTGTGATGCATCTATCCTGTCTTCATTATCACTGACTGCGTCTTTCTGAGTAGGAACTTCATCTTCACATATGATAGAGTCTGTATCTGGTTGTGATTGTTCTGTAGTGTTCTCGCCTCCGTGTTTCTGGATTGAATCTGGCATGCTTTGGTTATGATAAGGCTGGCGTCATCAGAAAGAAGTGAAGTATGTGCTTGTGATATCTGTTCGACAAAGATTAGATTTGTTGATAAATTTGGATTCACAATTCACAAGCGTGGATGCATTATTTGATCTATGTCTGGATGTAATTATTAATATTTTAGGTGTTGAAAGTTGACGCGTCGTTAATTACGGTGCTCAGATCACGTGCAAAATATTTGATTCAAGTTATAATTCCAGCAGCTGTCCGAAATTCAAAATTATTTGCTGTTTAAAGAACTCGGATTCCGAAGAGCTCCGGGTGCATGTGAAATTTGAAACAATTGCATCATCATCTCATCTTAGCTTTTGAAGATTGGTAGTACTAAAATTTCCAGGTTTGAACAGTACTATTCCTCCAAAACGCGTCAATAATTTCCTATATCAATAGGATATTTGTTGTTTATGCATTTTATTGAATTTTGCGTCGCCGTCATGATCATCGTACCCAGCCATCATGAATTCTCAGTGTATGGCTTCAGCATATCGACGTCACGAGGAAGCTCCGGGCGGCTGTTGAACGAACCACCTTATGTTCCGCGAATTCTTACATAACCGGAGCACTATAGCTTATGTAAGCACATAGTTAAGAACGTGCGGCTAAAAAGGGAAATGAAAGGCGCGTAGACTGCAGTTCTGCAAAATTCCGGTGGGTGAAGCGGTGAAGCGGGGCAGATTTGAAAAAGATATACAGGAGAAAGACGATCCAAAACTGAAAAATTATTCACTGAAGATTTTCTCTTAGAAGAGGAGTAGAAACATAATGGTTCATCATATGCTTCTCTAGTGCAATTGATATTCAATAGACCGTAGAATCGTAGATGTTTGGCGGGGAATCGATGCTCTTAGTTCTATCTTCTAGTGTCCGCGCTCAGATCATAGTTACCCTCGTGATCATTTATTTTGCTGCAGATGGTCCTGCAGTTGATGTTAATGGTTTGGTTCTGTCCGTTGCGTGGTGCTTTTTCTTGCCTTGTGATAAAAAAAATCTTTGACATATAAAAACAAACTGGTTGCCACCTGTATCAGTTTGTAGGCTAAAATAG
The DNA here is from genome assembly GCA_030582275.1 of Waltiozyma pijperi. Classification (NCBI taxonomy): domain Eukaryota; kingdom Fungi; phylum Ascomycota; class Saccharomycetes; order Phaffomycetales; family Wickerhamomycetaceae; genus Waltiozyma; species Waltiozyma pijperi. The sequence continues at coordinate 32,893 of JAKTWX010000337.1, forward strand.
AACGTAGTCAGAATTGTTACTTGAACGGTCAAGTATTTTTCAATACATCAACACACACTCAATATCACAAAAATATATCACAATGTCTAATTTAGGTTGGTTAGTTAACTTAGGTAAGGTCGAACAAGACAAGAAGTTCGAACTCCGTCGCTCCTCCATTATCGGTACCATCGGTCCAAAGACCAATGACGTTGCTGTCTTGACCGAATTGAGAAGAGCCGGTTTAAACATTGTCCGTATGAACTTCTCCCACGGTTCTTACGAATACCACCAATCTGTCGTTGACAACGCCAGAGCCTCTGAAAAGGAATACCCAGGTCGTCCATTAGCCATCGCCTTAGACACCAAGGGTCCAGAAATCAGAACTGGTAACACCAGAGACGATAAGGACTGGCCAATCCCAGCCAACCACGAAATGATCTTCTCCACCAATGACGAACACAAGACCGTTTCCGACGACAAGTTGATGTACATTGACTACAAGAACATCACCAAGGTTATTGAAGTTGGTAGACAAATCTTCGTTGACGATGGTGTTTTATCTTTCGAAGTTTTAGAAGTTCTTGATGACCAAACCGTCAAGGTCAAGTCCCTTAACGCCGGTAAGATCTGTTCCCACAAGGGTGTCAACTTACCAAACACTGATGTCGATTTACCAGCTTTGTCTGAAAAGGACAAGGCCGATTTAAGATTCGGTGTCAAGAACGGTGTCCACATGGTTTTCGCTTCTTTCATCAGAACCGCTAACGACATCAAGACCATCAGAGAAGTCTTAGGTGAAGACGGTAAGGACATCAAGATCATTGCTAAGATTGAAAACAGACAAGGTGTTAACAACTTCGACGAAATCTTGGAACAAACCGACGGTGTTATGGTTGCCAGAGGTGATTTAGGTATTGAAATCCCAGCCCCAGAAGTCTTTGTTGTCCAAAAGCAATTGATTGCCAAGTGTAACTTAGCCGGTAAGCCAGTTATCTGTGCCACCCAAATGTTGGAATCCATGACCTACAACCCAAGACCAACCAGAGCTGAAGTCTCCGATGTTGGTAACGCCATCTTGGACGGTTCCGACTGTATCATGTTGTCTGGTGAAACCGCCAAGGGTAACTACCCAAAGAACGCTGTCTCCATGATGCACAACATTGCCATCATTGCCGAACAAGCCATCTCCTACGAAGCCCTATACGATGGCATCAAGAAGAACACCAAGAGACCAGTTTCCAACGTTGAAGCCGTTGCTGCTTCCGCTGTTGCCGCTGCTGCTGAAAACGGTGCCAAGGCCATCATCTGTTTGTCCACCTCTGCCACCACTGCCAGATTAGTCTCCAAGTACAGACCAAACTTACCAATCATCATGGTTACCAGAAACCCAAGAGCCGCCAGAGCCTCCCACTTGTACAGAGGTGTCTACCCATTCGAATACACTGCTGAAGCCAAGGCCGAATGGGTCGACGATGTCGAAGCCAGATTACAATTCGGTGTCCAAGAAGCCATCTCCTTAGGTATCTTATCCAAGGGTGACGAAGTTGTTACCATCCAAGGTTGGACCTCTGGTTCTGGTCACTCTAACACTGTTAGATTGATCCAAGCTTAAACTCCATGTCTTGACGATATTTTGGTGTTTTAAAGAGCCTGGTTTGCTTTCTATTTATAATGAAATGAGGTGATATATTTCAATAGGGATTTTTTTAGAATTATATATGTTACTTCGCAATAATGTTATGTCCTTTAATGTGAGATTCATGGTAGAATTTGACGAAACAAGCACTGGGAGTGGGTAGGCAGGCTGTTGCTGATTTATCTAAGACATCCCTCGCACGTGCTAACAAGGTAGGGCACCAATTCCAGCGTACAAAAAGAAATATTAGCTAGCAGCGGAGCCCGCGGCTGATTTTATAAGAAGGTTTGAACTTTTCCAAGGCGCCTCGGCCCGCGCGTAGACATAATTTTTACAAAAAAAACAATTGTACTTAATTAAAGTACCGTTAATCTGATTTAACCAGGTTAGAAGACATCAGTTCTTCCAGCTCAAAAGCTACTAGATCCAATACTAAATTAGCAGATAACCAATAACCAGTTGCTGAACCATCTTACCAAGTTTTCACCTGATACTCAGCGTCTTTCATTCTATCAAGAAACACCTTTGAGCTTACCAGCAATCCAATCCAAGAAAAGTAAACAAATATTACAAATATAAATTACAAGTTCCTATCACAATGAGTAGTATTATCAATAAGAGTGGGAAGAGATTCACTCCAAAAGTCAAAGGACGTCGTACTCATCCTACAGCTACACCTGGTACCAAGCCTTCAGCCACACCTGCTCCTACTGTTACTGAATCTTCTCCTATCACGTCAAAAGCTACTGATGCCATTGAACCACAAATATCACAACCAACCAATATATCAGGCACTAATAACACTATTGAAATATCGGAGTTGATACTCACGAACAATATCACAAAACCAATAGAGCCTGTCAAAAACAATGATTCTAACAAGCAAAGTAACCAAAAGGCAGAAGAAGATGATGATGAAGAATCTGAAAACGAAGCTGATGATAACAGCTTCCTTCTTACTCCAGCGCCAACACAGATTTCCAGAAGATCGAGTACGGTGGACCACACAGAGTTCAGACAAAGAAGACCATCTGTCCTATCGTCCACGAAGCCATCGGCCTTTGACGAGAGAAGAGTCTCCTTTACCTCCGCTTCTGGTAAACCTGTTTTAAATGTTCAGTTATTCGGTGAAAGAAGACCTTCTGTATCATCTCCAAGTACTATTATCACTGTTCCACAGCACCAGGAGAAGCCGAAGAGAAGAAGATCCAGTGCTGCTGCTCCTAGAAGACGCCGTTCTTCTGTCACGCCAGGTGCCACTGATCCGAAGACTATTGTTATTGATGGTGCTTCAAGAAGATCTTCTGTGACTTTAATGCCAACTCCGATGTCCACTCAACAGGAGGTTACCATTGAAGAAGACGAGAGAGAAAGTGATGATAAGGCTTCTTCCGCTATTGCTGAGAAGGAAAAGTCTGCTGTGGCTACTGAAAAGGCTGCTTCTGCGACTGAAGATTCTAAGGCTCCATCTTCCACAACTGAGAAGTCTGACTCGCCGGAAGTTTTGGAGATTGAAGATGACGTCGCACCAGGGAATACACCCGCTGGGAAGACAAAGGAACCAGTGAAAAAGAAGCGTGCTGTGAGAAATTCTTCAAAAGCTGCTTCCATCAAAACCAAAGACTTGGCCAAGAAGTTAGCTGCTGATGGAGACTCGAACCAAGATTCAGATGATGACGATTATCAACCAGACCCAGCCACAACCACCAAAGTAACCTCGACCTCGGCTTCAACATCAGCTGAAGACCGTGCTTCAGAAGGCTCCTCACAACCAAGCAGTTCGAGCTCGCTGGATATAGTACCACAGAAGTCTTCCTCCAGAAAGATGGAGGGCGCCAAGGAAGGGTTGGTGTTGGATAAAACTACAAACAAGCTCAGAACCGTTTACTATTTTGAAGAGGACAAGGACTCTATTCAATTCGTGAATGAAGATTTCAAAGTGGAGAACTATCAACAGATCGCCTACTCTTTAACCAGAGCCGACCCCCAATTCTCTGAAAATATGACCCTGGACGAAGAAAGCTTCACCATTGCTGATTTGTGTAAGCCTACTTTGCCTATCGGTAAGGTTTCCTCAAACTATCAGCTGGCTCAAGAAGCTAGAAAGTCCAAGATGATGCTACGACTTGAGAAGAGAAAGATCAGAAAGCAAGCGAAACAGGAGAAGAGATCCATTGAAAGTTTTGAGCCTGTTGATGACGAGCCAAAGACGAAGAAGGTCAAGGCAGAAGATATATTTGAAGCTGCTGAAGAAGCCCTCCCAAACAACCAAGGTATCCAGTTGAAGCTTGGTGCTGACGGTAAGCTTGTCGTTGACGAAGAATCTCGTATTGTTGACAGGAAATCCAATTTGGTCGGATTGGAACGTGAGCGACATGACCAAAATCCATTCGAGAACATTGTCAACTCTGGCACTTACGGTAAGAGACGCTACACAGACAAATGGGACGAACATGATGTGTTCAAGCTTTACAAAGCCATCTCTCAGTGGGGCACTGATTTCGGGTTGATCGCCATGATGTTCCCACATAGAACCAGAATGCAGGTCAAGAACAGATTCCTATTGGAAGAGAAAAAACGACCAAAATTGGTCGAGTTGGCTCTGATGAACAAGTTGAATGTTGAATTTGACTTCGACGATTACTGTCAAGAGTCCAACAAGAGCTTTGGTACTTTGGATGAATTCAACGCCAAGTTGAGTAACTTGAAGACAGAACACGAAGACAACATGAGAGAGCTACAAGCTGCCAAGGAGAAGGCCAAAGAGGAAGATGCCACCAGACAGAAACAATTGGAGATGGACATCAAGAACAGAAACTCTGTTGGTTCAAGGTCTGTATCGAGACAACAAAGAATTCTGGAATTAAGAAAGAATGAAACTGTCTTGGGTACTATTGATGACTTCAAAGCTCAAAAAGTTGATGAAGGTGATGTTGAAATTCCAAAGTGAGATATGGAGTGATATGCTGTGTGTGAATTAGTACTGGTGTTTGTTTTGAATATATATATTATCGTACTAACAGTGATTCTATTGTATTTACACCGTTACTTTAGCTTTATCAGTGATTTTGGATGTAAGTTATACCTTGATTCAAGCGGTATCACGTGCCACAATATGAGATAGGTTCCACGCGGTTTATTCACGATTTTTTCAGCAAAACAAGCAGATTTGATCGATTTATAAGCCTAGCGCTACCTTGGTACTTGTTTTCTGTAAACAACAACAATATACATACATTTATCTGCCCATTGACCATTCATGAATAGACCCGCAAATCTAGTGAAGCTCTACGATGACGATGATATCTTGGAATATCGTTACATCCATAGCAATACTATGGCATGTGTTTTGAAAAGTGTCTTACTCCTTGTTTCCATGATTTTGATTTATCAAATTGTTATTAATGGTATGACACTCAATTACCTCCCCTTGAACCTCTCACAGAAGCACACTTTCCTTGTCACTGTCACAGTGACCGTCTTGATCAACAGATTGATAACAATTAACAAAGTTGAGTACGTTACTGTTATACCCAATGTTGGAATCCAACTTAAACAAACATCAGGGTTGTTCATAACCACTCAGAACCAATTAGATTTTATCCCCTCTTCTCAAGTGATAGATGTTGTTATAAATGAAGGGTTCAAAGGCCTGTTGGTGGTTTACTACCTTGCTATTATGGTCAGAGACAGAACTAAGTTGAGTATTGTTCTACCAGGAGCTAAGGTCACGATTGATGATTACATTACGATAAGGAAGGACATGAGATCCAAGTTGTCTAAACTGGCTACATGAAAGAAATGTCTTCTATCTAAATTTTTTTTCTTATTGCTATTCTATTACACACGTTTCATCACTGACGCTCATCATCAGGACGACTCAACAACTCCAATCTGAACAACTTCAAATGATTAGTCTCCAACTCAGTCAACTTCTCATAAGGGTTATCCAAATTGTACCGATAGGTATTGTACAGATGTTCACTGATACTAGCATTCCTACAGGCATAAGTCAACCCAGCTCTATAAGTTCTCATGGTCTTTGTGATTCGACTCAAAGGAACATCAAGATCACGAATGTTGGTGTCATCTGTTGAATGGTATCGGTATCTTGCCTCATAGTTGATCATAGCTTGCAGCTCATCTGTCCCTTGAAGGTGGTCTTTAGGTCTTGATGTGGTGAAGTGGGAGTCTATAGGGGAGGACTTTTCAGTGGTACGCTTAGATTGGTCATAAATGGAGTTCATTAGCACCTCGATGTCGTCAAATTTGAACTTCTGATGTCTTTCAGATAAGGAATTGTTGGCGTTCTTCAAGTATATCATATTGGCGTGTCTTGAGTTGGAGATTTCCTTGTCGCTCATGTCCTCTAGGAACTTTGTCGATGAAACAGGGCTATGTCCAAAAATCAGGAAAAGATACGGGCAAATGACATTGATGGACTTCAAAGAACTGTATTTATCCAAAATCTGATGACGGAGCTTAGCTCCAGTTGTTTGAAAGAAGGTCGATGATCTAATCTCATGAGCTTGCCCCTTGACTTTAAACTCCGGGGTCTTGAATCGAATGACAGACTCATACGCGTTCGGATCTCTTTTGAACTGTTGCTCCGTCGGTGTTTGTATCTCGTCAATCACATCAAAGATACTGTGCTGTTGGTTCAGAGACTTAGTGAGCTCATGGTATTCTGTCGTTGTCTTTAATATGTTGATGCTGTGGTTTATATCTTGCAAAAGATCCCTTATCAACGGATAGAAGTCGACGGAACGGTACAGATCGTTGTGGTGTATATCAATAGCAATGTCCAACTTGACAGTACATTTAGGGTACCTCTGAATGTGCTGTTTGATCAATGGTATAATCCGTTTAGTACGTTTGCGTAAGTTAGCGATATCATTGTTCAAATTATGCTGCGATTTGTAGGAAAACTGTGGTAGTTCAGTAGGAATCTCAACGATCAAGTAATCACCGTGGACTAATTCCATTCTCTTTTGCAAGTAATCAGGCATACTGTTTTCATAATCGAATCCTTCGTATTGGAACAAAATGGTCAATTCTGGCCTTTGATTAATTATATCGATGTCTTCGATTTCACCAGATCGTTTGACAGTGAAGTGTTTTTGTAACACAGGCAGTTTACTAATTAGTAAGTTCTGTTGATGTTTGGTGAGACAGGTATTGAATATACGCCACAGAATGTCAAACGGGAGAGTTGGAAAACTGGTTTGTCTCTCTGTTTGTAATTGGGTTGAAATCATTGAGTGAAGGCCGTATTGTGAATGGTATAAGACAGATCGAGGTTCAGCAAATACTACACGAATCTTATCAGTGTTCTATCTGATAAGTAGTAGCAATATGTAAGAGTGGAACATTTCATAGACTTCTAAATTTTATGAAATACTCTGGCCTCCACACTGAGAAGGAAGGTCCATGGTTAAGGCTGTTGCTATAGACCAGCCTACAGTGCCAAATTGATGATGTATTGATGTTCTTTGGCGTTTATTGGAAGTATTATGATCTTCAAGGCTTTATTACGGATTCGGAGATTGTGAGAACAAGCTACACAAATAGGATTAAGGATTTCCGGCCGCGCCGTTCGCTAATATAAGAGGCGCGCCTTACGTGTGTAACTTTGATATGTTAAGAGATGTGAAGGATATAGCTAGCTGTTAATTGAAGCGTTCAAACTTGAACTCATGAGGTACTGAAGTCTGATAGACCGATACTGGTTCCGTCCGGGTAACGCCACGCGCGCTCCATTCATACGCCAAATTTTGAAAATTGATGTGATGAATTAAACACAACACTAGTTATCTGTTTTAACCTACAGATCTCTTCTGATTCCATTCAAGGACACCAACCCGATCAGCACACTGTCTATCAATCACCCATTCAAATGTCCACAACAATAGACCCCACATGGACAGAGCTCTCCGCAAAACTCCAAACCAATCCATCAGATTTCACCACTTGGGAATCCTTACTTGATCATTCCACAAAGAATCTCAGTAAGATCACACCAGAGGAGACATTGACACGTTTCAGGATTTGTTATGACTCTGCTCTTTCAAGATATCCAAACTTAGAACAATACTGGATAAATTATGCCTCATGGGAGTACAAATTGGGGTACACGGAGAGATGTCTTGATATTTACAACCGGGCCTTAACAATCATTCCTTCTTCTTTAAAAATTTGGTGTGAATATTTGGAGTTTCTCAGTTATAAAGCTGGGTATTCCTATGAAACAGTGCTGAAGAAGTACCAAGAGGCAGAGGTACTCATTGGGGACCATTATCATTCGTTTGGGTTCTGGAAAGGATACCTGAAATTTGAGAAATTGTACCAGGGGAAATCTATTTATTATTACAATTTGTTGAAGAAATGTTTGGATTTGCCACTTTACCATTACGCGGAGTTCTTCAGTATGTGGTTCAAGGAGATCGACAGCATGACCAAAGACACAGCGCCTATGATTATCAAAAAGGAAGAGCTACCAAAGAAGTTCAAAATCACAGAAGCACAATTGTCAGCAAAGGGTGTCACAGACTCGATGATCGCCGATCTCAAAGTGAAGCTCAAGAAGATATACACAGATGTTTACATAACGACGCAGTTCAAGTCGCATGAGCTTTTCAAGTACGAAAACCAAATCAAGTTGGAATATTTCGTCCCAAACGTTTACAAATCGTACCAAGAACTAACAAATTGGGACCAATACCTTACTTTCATCTCCAAGAATCCGTCCAATGCCAACTCCTCAGCAAACGCCACTCAACGCTCGGTGAACTTATTCGAAAGAGCTTTGATCTCACTAGCTTCTTATCCTCAGTTCTGGATCCAATATGCCGAATATCATCTCTCTCAAGGTAACACCCTTGACGCCAAGAACATCCTTTACAGATCGTTGCAGTACCTCAACGAAGGAAACAACCTTCCTGTTTACAATCTGATCATCGACTTGGAACTATCGCTGAACGAGTACGGCAAGGTCTACGAGTTGATCAGGAGTCTGTTGGAGTACCGTGAGGTGGTCAGCTTGGAGTTATACTTGAGATTCATTGAGGTTCAGTACCTGTTCATGATCAATGACAAAGAAGGGAAGAACAGTGACAACAGTAAGGGCCAGTTCAAGAGATATATCGTTGACCTATTCGACAGCGGGAGCATCTCTTTGAACTTCCAAACTTCCATCCTCGTTCATCTTTTCGAATATTTCAAAGACGAATCAATCAACAACTTGTCATTCCTCACAGAGTTGAACAAAGACGACAAGTTCAACGCATGCATAGAGTATCACATGATAAGATTGAAACTATCGTTACATTCAAATGGCAAAAATAAGAACAAGATATCAGAATTGAACAAATTGTACTTTGACATTTATTCGAATTTCCAAAATGATGAAGAAGCAAGGGATAAGTTGGATCATTGGTTTGAGATGTATCTTTCATACCAACAGCATGACGAAAGCGGAGATGAGCGGACTGAAGACTCACTTGGTAGATTATTTGAAATTGATTGTCTTAGAACTTTCAATGATTTTTAGAATAAATTAGTACACCTATTACCAAGTCACGAGACCAATTACCAGTCCCCGGGGAATATACTTCCTAAAACGGACATAGATCCCTTTATCATTTAAATCCCCGAAAAGGGTAAAAATAACGTCTAGTTAGTTAACACCCGAACATCTGATAATATCGGTTTTCGGGCTTAACAAACACTTTACGTAATAAAATTATCAAGGATTGTTATTGGCTCCCCGCGAAGTGTCCTATATCACTTCAACTGAGTCAAATTATCAGAAAAATGGGATAAGTATGAAGACAATAGCGGTCAGGTTATTATTTAAGTGACCTACGACTGTTATAAAGACAGCTTTATTCAGACGTAGCACGACCGTATTTCTTTTCCGAATTTGTAAGTTACTGGAAACCACTGTGGCGGTGTTTTTTTTTTTTTTTTTTTTTTCCTGCTTCCCGTACAATTTCTGTTTCGCATGAAATCGAACATCGGAGCAGTTTGATTGTTTGCAGTTTGAAAGCGGCCGATCCATCGAAAAATTTCAGAAATTTTCCAACGTAACCAATAAAATTGCAAGCATACATATATTTTGATAACTGATATCTGTGATCACTGAGATACCTGTCATATTTATTTTGTTTTTATATCAAAGCCCAGATCCTCCTTAATATTTTACCCTCATCAACTAAACCATCTTGTTCATATTTCACCATCTTTCTAACCTTCAACTCCCTTATAACATCTGTCATACTTTCGTTTCGTTTCGCTTCGCTTCGTACTTTGCATCTTTGACTTATCACATAACCATTTGTCTAATTTCATACCTCTCATTACTGCACACATAAATAATAGCATCTCTACAGCAAATGACAACCACAGAGCTACAAGCCACACACACCATGTCCAGTATCCCAGCTTCGTCATACCTTCATATGTCCCACGCTGAGCTCATGAAGAAATCTCAAACCAATTCCACATTATTATTGGACGATGACAGTATGATTAAGTCCGTTCCTACTGCTTCTTCTGCTTCTTCTGCTTCCAACGGCTTCAAATCCACAACTATCCCATCAGAGATCCATATCGGTGGTAGGAAATCACAACTAGCAGTGGCACAATCCTTACTTGTGAAAGCTCAAATCAAACAACATTTCCCAAATGTGTCATGTCCCATCCTTGCATTAACCACGTTAGGCGATCAAGTTCAAAACAAACCTTTATATTCCTTTGGTGGGAAATCTCTCTGGACCAAAGAACTAGAGATTTTATTATTACAAAGCTTGGGAGATTACCATAAATTGGACCTCATCGTCCATTCGTTGAAAGATATGCCAACAAATCTACCTGAAGAGTTCGAATTAGGCTGTATCACTAAGAGAGAAGATCCATCAGATGCCCTTGTGATGGCCAAGGATTCACCTTACAGTTCTTTGGCAGAGCTACCAAGTGGGTCGATAGTTGGTACTTCGTCAGTTAGAAGATCGTCTCAGTTGAAAAGACACTATCCACATTTACGCTTCGAATCCATCAGAGGTAACTTACAAACAAGATTACGCAAATTGGATGATCCTGAGACGGAATTCAAATGTATCATCCTAGCTACTGCTGGGTTGGTGCGTATGGGGTTGGGTGATCGTATCACTGAAAGATTGAACTGTAAAGTTATGATGCATGCTGTCGGTCAAGGTGCCTTGGGTATCGAGATTAGAAAAGATGACGCCGTGATGAAGCAAGTGTTGAAGCAGATCGAAGACAAAGAAAGTGCGGCTCGTTGTGTCGCTGAGAGATCACTCATGAGATCATTAGAGGGTGGTTGTTCTGTTCCTATTGGTGTCTGGACCGAATATGACCATGCTTCCAAACAATTGGACTTCAAAGGGATGGTCAACTCTGTTAACGGTGAGAAGGTCGTGCAAAGCTCCGTCTGTGGGGTTATCAACTTGGAAGAAGATGATTATAAACAAAAGGCTGAGGAGTTGGGTCTAAGTCTGGCTAAGAAGTTGATCGACTTGGGTGCTAAGGAGATCTTGGATGAGATCAACTTTGCCAATATTAATGAGAAGGATGAATAATGGGGCTAGTGTATGTCTATAGTATATACAGTCTCAACGTCTTGAATGAATGTTTGTAAATATATTAGTCAGGAGACGTTATTAAAATGAAAATTTAGTATACATAAGATGATTGTTTCTATTAAACAAACCTAAATCAAAGCCAACACACCCAAGCCAATCAAACCAGCAGCATTACCTGAGTTAAGCGGAGCAGCCATACCTTCAAAAACTTCAGGGGAAGAGCTAGTGGTTGAATCAACGCTAGTTGAGCTAGTGTTAAAAGAAGGAGGAGAATATGTGGCTGAGATTGTCAAAGTAGTGAGTGAGTTTGAAGGAGTGATGAATGTGGAGAAAGATGTTTCTGGTGCAGGAGTAACTGTAGAAACAGTAGTTGTGCTTGAATGAGATGGAGAATCCGTGGTGGTTTGGATCGTACAAGATGGACACTCAACAGTCTCAGTGGTGGTTGTTGGGTTGATTTCTGTTGTCGTAGAAGAGGATTCAATGGCTGTTGGAACAATGGTGGATTCAGTCGTGTAAACTGAGAAAGAGGACGAGACAAATGAGGATGATGGCGGTGGGATGATAGAAGCAGAAGAGACTGAAGACGACAGGGAAGATGATAATGATGAGTTGGAAGAAGATGAAGAGGAAACAACAGATGAAGAAGGAACTTTAGCACTTGAGACAGACGAGACAGTACTAGAAGAAGCAAAGGTAGAGATGGAAGATGGGACAGTGGAGGAAGCGGATGAGGATGGAACAACTGTTGATGATGGAATAGCCGACGAGTTGGAGGAGACAATCACAGAACTAGAACTGGAAGAAGTAGTAGAAGAAGAAGAAGAAGAAGAAAAGGTAACGACAGAGGAAGAAGTCACAACAGAACTAGAACTTGAGCTTGAACTAGAAGTGTAACTAAGATCAGTAGACTCTGGCTTTAAAGCAGTGAATGAAGACTGGGTAACACATTCAGGACAATAATAGATGTTACTGATGATACTCGCGCTGAGGTATCGTGTAGAGACAGAATCTGAAGTTGAAGCTGGGGAAGAAGTTGAAGTAGCTGGACCAGGTAAAGCTGAACTGGAAGTGACACATACAGGACAATAGTAGCTGGTTTGAGTCACAGTGACATCCAAACTACGTGTCGATACCCCCGTAGCCGCACGAGCAACGGCTTCGACAGTAGAGACACTCGAAGAAGATGAACCAACAGCAGATGAAGAAGAACTGACAGAAGCTGTTGGACATGTGGCTGTGGTGGCACCAGTGTAAGAACCCTCATTGAGAGCAGTGGTATAACTCCAAGAGGTGCTCTTAGATAGAGTTACTTCAGAGGCCGTGTTAGAAGGAGCAACAAGGTTGAGACTTGCAGCAGTTGGAAGATCCTCAGAGATCTCTTCACCGTTTTCGGCATATTCACCAAAGATAGCCTCACTCTCATCATAGTTCAAGACCACATACTTTCCCTTGAAGAAAGGAGCACCGAGAAGGATCAATTCGTAGTCTGGTGGCAATTCACCAATGTAAGAAGAACATAATTGATCACCGTCTGAGTCTAAGAGTGGTTCACCGGCAGGAGTGTTGAGTGCGTAGATGTAATCTTCAGCCTTGATTTCCATAGAAGAAGATCCATCCATGTTGAAGATCAAGTCTCTAGAGTTGGAACACTTGAACGCATAAGTGTTGAACCCCAAGTCTGTGCTACTTGCCACTTCATAACCATCCATTTGAGCGATGATGTATTGCAACATAGTAGTTGGGAAGGCAAGAGCGTTTGAACCAGTGTCCAATTGGATTTCGTATGACCTAATATCGATAACACCATCTTCACAAGCGGCAGCGACAGCAAAGGATTCAAATTGAACATATGCAGAGGTATCCTGATAAGATTGGGCCAATAAAGGAGTGGATCTCAAGCTGAAATCAGTTGAGAATTTCTTCAAGTCAACACCACCGAGAACCATCCCACCGTCATAAATGTTCAAAACTCTTGATTTAATCTCACCGTTGTTCACCAAATAGTTCAAAAGAGAAGAGTTAGTCCCAGCAATGGTCTCTGTGGAACCGTTCTCACCAAGGTAAACACCTAAACCTAAGATATTCATGTCCAAGGAATCGTCCTTATCGATCATGCCGAATTGGAAACGTTCATAAGTTTCAGCACCATTGTTGAACGATAAAGTGTCATAAGCGGCAGTACCAGTCACTTCTTCACCGCTGTTATAAGAACCACTGACGGATAAATCAATGCCTTGAGAAGAATAACTTGACGATGTGAGGTTATTGTAATATCCATAATAGGATGAAGCAGCAGCATCAGGATCAGTGTTAACGACGAGGAAATTGGAGCCTGTGTCTATTTGAGCTTTGATTTTCTGAGCTGGATTGGAGCCTAAGGTGAAAGAGGCAACGAGGATATTGTTATTGTTGACCAATGGGACTTGGAGTGGAGTTGTGGAGGCTGAGATCAACGGAGTTAATGTTGATAGAATCGTTGATGCAACGAACAAGTAGTTTGTCATTTTCTTGGTTGTTTGTTCGTTGGGTTATTTGGATTTATGGAGGAAGGGGAAGCCAGAGTTTGAGGTTTGTCTGGGATGTGGTGGAGTCTAAACCAATCTTGGAGCTATGGTGGATATTTGGTTATACTTATACCATGTTGAAATCCAGTAACATCATTAGCAAGAGCACCGCAAATCACTTTCCTTGTTTCGTCTCAGATCTGTTGCAGATATGATTCTAAGAGTTAAATAGTAACAGCACCAAATTGATCATCGTGTCTTTGTCCAATGTTAACCGAGATAGCAGAGAGAAATTTACTTATGACAGGATCTTGTAATTTCCCGATTCGGCATGTGACAATGAAGCTTCAAACATTTTTTTTTTAAATTTCTTCGTCTGTTTAAAATTGTGCGTCAATTTGCATGTCCCGAGTTGGAAAAACCTGAATTTTTACCGTTTTTGGCTGGTATGAATGGGATTTTCATGTTTTACTTCGACGAAGTGTCTTTATAATTGGAAGCTCAGTTCAGATTACTTGACAAGCTACATATATTTTTTGGTTGATTCATAGTAGTGACTGGCTTATTCCGTGGGTTGATCTAAAAAAACAATTGGATGTCTATGGCTGGCTATGGATGACTTACTGGGAAGATGGTAGAGGACTCAATTTTTGAACATGACTAACCAGAGACGTTGCCATGTTCTGAATCCTCGTGATCAGTCATGTGTAAGGCAGCCATAAAGTATATCCAACTAGTATATGTATAATATGTGTGTATGGGTGTACGCCACGTGATTTTCATATAGGGCTATAATATGCAGGTGCATGCGACTTTCTGCTAGCGCTCTTGAAAAATAAATTGATTCGATGAAGATAATTTCAAAAATTATCAACACCAAATCTTGAAAGTGTTAGGTCTAACTGCAATCTTTCTTCCACAAAGTATTGATAGAGACATATAAGCCTCACAGTAACCCTCAACCATGTATCAAATCAAATTTCTTAAGACTCCAACGATATCGCTCACAACACCGATCAAGACTAAATCTAAGCCAGCCTCCACCACACAATCCAAGAACACATCCTACAACTCTGCATACAACTTATCCACAACTTTAACCATAACCAATGATCTTGGTGAAAGATGGTTCTACGGACATACAACTTTGCTCCTTGAGATCCGTCTTCACATGAACAATGAGGTCATGAAAGTCAATAGCAAATCAAGTTATAAAATTATCAAAACTGCTGAATGTGAATGGGATGCTGGATTAATGGCCGTTAATGTGTCTTGCCCTTTGAAAACTTCAGAGTTACCTTTGGGTAAAGGGTACATCACGGTGTTTGTGAGAGTCAAGGACTTAACTGGTGTTATCGACGAACTAAATTACGAGGATGAGAACATTTCGAATCAAGTCTTTGTTAAAGAAACTGTTAGAGAGAAATTGTCATATTTTAACATCGCCAAGGATCACGATAAGCTCACAAGTTATGAAAACAAATTCACAGATTTGGTGTTCCTCAATACAATCAGTGATTTCATGAAGATACCAGCTAAAATTTCTGAGTTTCCGATGAGATGTGACCGTAAAGCCTTAAGATTAATTAATGACCCACAAATCAGCACTGAATCTGTGATCTTGTACGAAGAATTATCAGGAACCATAGCAAGACATCTCTGGGATGCAGGTATCTTTTTAAATTTACTCCCTATCTCCACGATCTTGGACTATACAGGGTTTAAGGCCTCCGACAAGTTGGATATCTTGGAATTAGGTACAGGTATTGGATTAGGTGGGATCAGATTAGCTCAAGTGTTTCCCAAGGCGAAGATCCTTGTCACTGATTTAGACGATGCCAAAGTGATATGTGAAGATAATATCAAACTGAACGATACAAATAAGGCTGATAGAGTGAGGTTTGGAGAATTGGACTGGGAATCACCTGTCAAAACATTGTACCAATCATGGGACTTGATTCTTGTCACTGACTGTATTTACAATCCCTTGTATTATGACTGGCTCATTAACGTGATGAAAGTGGAGGCATTAGCCAAGACAAAGGTGTTGTTCCTACATAAATTTAGAGAGCCTGTTAGTGAATGTGAGTTCTTCCCAAAGGTCAGAGAATGGTTCGAGTTGGAGAAACAGTGGTGGTGGAGATTGAACGATGGGATCTTGGTCCATGTTGGTCTCTACAGTAAGAAAACCTAGATAGCTACTACTACATAACAAACAGTCTCATACTTTCTAATTTATTTTATATTATATACAGGAACCACGTCAAACCTTTATTAGTTCATCAGGCAGAGACAAACTTCAACTCCTCGCTGAAGATCTCCTTAGCAACATCGCTTCTCGTCAAAAGGAACTTCCTCAATATATTCTTCTTAACGGCTGGTTTCAATTCTTCGACTGGTTTCTTGGAGAAATTGGAGAGAGCACCATTCACCTTTTCTTGATACTTAGCGTCGGATAATAACAAAGACAACAAAGGTTCGACGAAATCAATAGTCAACTTCAAAGATTGGACCTTTTCTCTTAGAGATTCCAATTCCAACTCCAAGACTTCAGCTTGTGGAGGCCATGATTTGATACCGTATTTTTCCCTTAATTGTTGGATCTTAGCTTCATCAATAACTTCACCTTCCTTGATTTGACCCTCAGCGAACTTTCTGATTTCAGCCAAGTCTCTGATCAAATCGCTGCCCTCACTTAGTTCCTTTTCGATCCTTTCTCTTCTATTAAGGAACTCCATGGTCTTTTCGTTCTCTTCGGCAAGCACACGTTCTTTAGCAATGGCATCATATTGGGCGAACTGGGAACCTTTATTCTTTCTGATCTCAGCAATGGCAAAGCTCTTACGACTGGATAAAGGACGACAGGATTCGATACGGACAATATCACCTTCACGGGAGACGTTGGATTCGTCATGAACCAAGAAGTTCTTACGTTTCATGATCTCTTTGTTAATGATACGATTGAATGTCTTTCTTTCAACTTGAACTTTGACGGTTTTGTTCATTTTCCCTTGGGAAACAACAAGACCGATGAAATTTTGACGGGCCATTGTTAATTTATGGATGTGAAGGTCTAAGATGAGCGGAATTAGTTGAACTGAGAGCTTATTAAAGGTGGAAATCTTTGAAGATCACACACACTCTCTATCTATCTCTCTTTCAGATGCTGTAATGGTAGGTTTTTTTTCACCAACAGCTAGCAGCTAACTATCCGCGGAGATTTCCATTTTTCATTTTTCCATTCTGCTGACATAAGATCTTATGTAATTGATCATGTGACCTGTGGTTAAGTGAACTAGCGCCATACTTGTTAAATAAACACTCACTTCGATATGGCCTCAACTGCTTTATTCCAAAAAAAGCCAGCTTGAATTTAGTTTCATTAACAGAGACTATAAAATCAACCAAAATGACTCTACTCTGAAACCTCATGAGAACCTCACTGGTCCTTGAAGGTTATGAAAACGGCGCTGTAACAGCTTTCAAACAAACCCAGGGCAAATTAGCAGACGGAGAAGTGGCCGAACCAACTCACAGAAACCCATGTTGGTTGTCGCGAACAAATTCAGCGCTGTTGAAATTATGGAGCTTACGCTGCCGCTGTTAACTATGTCAATCGTTGTAACAATTATTTGCCGCTAACCATAAGTATCAACAAAACTTTCAACCAACAAATTATAGACTCCAAAACACACTCGATTACAGCCAATCAACGTTACTAACAGGACAAGTTGTTTTCATTAATCATAATTTTGTCCCTTTGAGTGCTCTTTCAACCCCCCTCTCATCTAGATATATCCAGCCGCAGCTCCTTTGTTAGCTTTATCTGTTAACACTAGTTGTGTTTTGCTTCTTCATTGCTTATTCTACTCTTAAAACAGTCAGCCAACCACTCAATAATATCCGTGTGTGCCATATTTCACATCATCATAGTCCAGTGCTATCCATTCAATAATAACTCTAATAATTAATAATGTCATCAGACTCAAATTACCCGCCTTTGGTCGACCCAAAGTTGATGTCTCAGGCCACAGGAGACATATACCAAGTAATCAAAGATTTCAACCCTCGTTTGGAGGACGAATTAGCTCTCCAAGTGGGCGAGAAGGTGGAAGTGATATCAGACGATAGTGAATACAACGATGGCTGGTACATGGGGAGATCCCTTTCGTCAGGTAAAGTTGGTCTGTATCCAAAGACTTTCACTCGAATCGTTCCAAAAGAAGACAAGTCTAAGCCTACTCTATTACGTTCTAGATCCAGAAGATTAGTGAGTCCTGCTTCCAGCTCAACTCCTCAAACTCCAAACTCTCCACAAGTCGCCTCATTCAGAGACAAGAACAAGAGTGAAGTCACCACTCCTATCTCCACAACAAGCTTTAAGACCTTCAGCGACCTCCCACCTGCTAATAATGAACCAAAGAGACAAAGTATGTTTGTCAATAGTACGATATCTGACGTTGATCGAGCCCTCGCTGAATTGGGTATTGGCTCTGTCAGTGCTGATGTGTCCAAGGATGAAATTTCGGACGTCTCTATGACTTCTGTTTCCCCAGATTACATTGAGACATGGTCTCCAGAACAAGTCACACAGTACTTCTTATCCCTGGGGTTTGACGCTTCTTCTTGTCAGCAGTTCATAATCCATAAGATCACAGGTGCTCTATTGTTAGAGTTTGAGCTTTCGTTCTTGAAAGAATTGGACATCTCCTCGTTTGGTACAAGATTTGAAATGTTCAAAGAAATTGAAGCATTGAAGGAATTCGCTGGTACTTCACAAATGGTGGCAACCCCTAAATCTGTTTCTTCCCAGGCACCATCTTCTCAAAGATCTCAAAGTATCCAACATTCACGTCCTAGTTTCGATCCCAAGAGTAGCACATCATCTTCTTCGCTTCTCGAACCACCAGAAGTGGTAAGATCCGCTGGTAACGTCTCTTCAATTGACGAAGATTTGGAAACTTTCACCCGTCCACTTGCAAACCATCAAAGAAAGAAATCCAGATCTCTGGATGATATTCCAGAGCAAGGAAAACAACCAATGTATGGCAATCCTTCCGGTTCTAGCATCTATACGAAGTTATCCAACGCTTCCAAGTCCTCACAAGTGCCGCAGTTGGCTCTTCCAAGCTTGCCACCTCTGCAGTCGCCATTACAGGACCAATTCTTATCGCCAAGAAGAGCTCCTAACCCTCCTCCTTTCCCAAGCCCAGTTCAATTGCACCCTGAAAGATACTCAACGCAGAACACACCAACAAGATCCTCTTTCTATGAACAACAGCCGCAGGAATCGGAACCACAGCCAAGTGGCAAGTCTCATTCCAGAAAACCGTCTTATGATATCAATCCTCAATTCCAGTTCAACTCGTCCTCTTCCTTATCCAAGCCAACCACTGGCAATTCTAGAAACCCGTCTATGGATTTCGGGCATTCAAGAAGTAGTTCCCGCCAAAACATCAAATCGCACTCATTCATAGACTTGCCACATATGAAAACAGACAACAGACCTCCTTCAAGCGTGTATCTCGAACCAGGCATCAATCATTCCAGAAGATCCAGTTTCGCTGGTCATTCAAGAATGGCATCGGATGCCAGTTTCATGAAGGCACAGAAAGAGGGAAAGACTCATCATCGTCGTCATTCATCGGTGTTCTCATTCATGTCCAGCTCGAAGGAGAATAACTTGCAAGACCAACCGCTCTCCGGTTTAGGAGCTGCTAACAATAACAACATGAATCAGTTAAAGATGCAATCAAGCCGTCCAGCTTCTGTGATGTTTGGCAACGGAGACGACCATTTGGACTTGTTTGATACTCCTGCTCCTGAAAATGTTACCAGTAGTCGATTCTCATTCCTCCGTCGTGGTTCTGAAAAGAGAACGAACGCTAACATTCCAACATTGGATCCAAAGGCCAACAGAAGATCCGTGTCAGCAAACGACAAACTACGTATCGATACCACCAATTTGGATAAAGAAGACTCTCCACTTCCAAGCTCTGCAGAAGGTAAGAGATCCGTTAGTGAAACGACCAGACAGAAGCCTTTGAGAAGTATCTCTACCGCTACGACTCCAACTTCAGGGAAGAAACTAAGCAAGAAGGACACTTCTGCCTTTATGGAAGGTATCAAGAATGTTACACCAACGCAATCCATCAAGAACTCGGAATGTCACGGTTGGATGAACAAAAAAGGTGGACTGGCTGTCGGGACATGGAAGCAACGTTACTTTGTGTTACACGGTACAAGATTATCATACTTTGCCACACTGAATGACAGAAAGGAACGTGGGTTGATCGATATCACTTCTCATAGAGTGTTACCGGCTAAAGATGACGACAAGTTGGTCTCTTTGTATGCTGCTACCACTGGTAACGGGAAGTTCTGTTTCAAATTGGTTCCTCCTGCTCCGGGGTCTCGTAAGGGTTTGACTTTCACACAGCCAAAGGTTCATTATTTCGCGGTTGAGACGAAGGAAGAGATGAGAACTTGGATGTCTGCTTTGATCAAGGCAACAATCGATAAAGATGAAAGTGTCCCTGTGTTAAGTTCCTGTGCTACTCCAACGGTTTCTTTACAGAAGGCTCAAGTGTTACTGGCTCAAGCTAGAGAAAACGCCAAACGTCGTGAAATGGAAGCCGGGGGTATCACAACCACAACAACTGAATCCGGTAACAATTCATCCCTTTCTCCAGCTGATTCGGATTCCTTTGATTCCTCCAATCCAAACTTCCCAAACTCTCCAAATACAACAGTAACGACTGGAGATCTCCACAATCATAACAATCAACAATTAACCACTCCAGTCACAGAATCATCCAATGGGTTCTCTTCTCCTTACGATCTTGCCAATGTCGTTCCAAAGAACAAATCTTCTAAAAGTGTTGAACCTTCACCTATCGAGGAATTCAAAAGTAAACCTTATAACGCTGGTACTCTTCGTCATCCAAGTACAAGGGTTCCTAGCTCACAGAATGTTATTGGGTATGCTAATGGGAATAGTAGTTCAGGGAACTTGATTAGTGGTGGAAGATTATGATTCCCATACCCGGGAAATTTATAAGACGTATTTGCTAGAAAGCTTTTTTCAATTCAATCAGTCTATCCTCAATTCAATGATATAGTCTACGTTATATCACCAGCAAATAAATGATTATTAAGGACAAATATCGGAAATCTTGGACATAACGAATCTTCATCGGTATCACGTGTCCCAACTTCATGACCGCCTGCGTACAGCTAGTACCGCGCCCGAACCAAATACATATGCAGCTCAAAGCGGACGACGAAGTTCCAACATGATTTTTCGGACAAATCAAAAACTTGCAACAAGAATAATTTCTATTGGCCAACTGAAAATTTCATATGCAGTATGCATGCATGTCCTGCGTCTCGACGCATTATGTGAATCAGTAATGCCGATCAAAAAGAGGTGCCCTGATGACTCGCAAGTTGCAACAGTAAGTTGTAACTAGTATTTAGATTTTTGCAGGACAATTGAAATTGACGTATTCACAGGTTACGAATTTATAATAGAATGAGATATCTTGCGTTGATAAGTAAATATACTAGTTTGCTCTCCCTTAAAGTAGAAATGCCTATCATCTTAAAATGAATATTACTGCAGGCGGACAAAGTGTCCGAAATCCCAATGCTGGACTGCATGCTGAACAGGCTTCCAGGCGGAATTTAAAAATCAGTTCAAAGCCGCGAAAAATCCCTTTTCAGGATATAATCGCGCCAAATGTCATGATTTGTTTGAAATTCCTGTGAGTTCATGTCGCATTTACGAACTTTATACGCGCGGACAAGTGGGCGATATGGAAAATCCAGCCAAATTTTTCGAAAACTGGCAAAATGTCAAAAAAATGTGGGAATTTCCTCGATTTTTTTGAAAAACAAAAAATAATCAAAACAACAAATCTTTCCCACAAACTGGGACAAAGACATTTCAATTATAAACAACAAATCCTGAACTGTTCAATTTTAAATTCCCACAAAGATTTTTCTCTTGATCAACTGCAATATAACTGTTTCAATTTAACTATTCATTGCTAAATTGAACCAATTCTAACTTTGACAACCTATCAAACCAAGAAATCAATTTGAAAATTTAACTTCCGTGATTTTTTGTCCAAAACAAAGAAAAAAAAGGGCTACAGACAAAGGAACATCCTTCAACAGATATGACCAACACAACCGAACCTGAAGTTGTTGATACCACCAACACTGAAACAGCTGCTGAGAACAATGACCAACAATCAAACCAAATCCAAAAGTTGACTGAACAAGTCCACTCCTTACAAGCTCAACTGTCTCAATTACAATCCGAATTACAATTTGTCCAAAAGACAGCTCAATTGGAAGGCAATAAACAATATAACCAAATCCAAGGTTTATCCCACATACTTATTGATTTAGTCTCTCAATCTCGTGAACATGAACAAAACAGACAACAATTCGCAGCCCAAAGAGTCCACCATTTGTTCACTGGTGAATTCAACCCTATTGATCGTCCCCCACCACCAATGGGTGAATTTCCACCAAACAACATGGGTATGAACGCTTTACAACAAGGTATCCAAATTCAACAACAGCAACAAATGGCTCAAGGTCAATTGCTACAAGACCAACAACAAAAGCATGCTCTTCGTCAAGCCCAATTGCCTCTTCCACAGTGGAATAACGGCAACATCGTCGCTCCTCCATTACAACCTGTCGTTGTTGTCCCATCCACTCCTTCTAAGACCGCTCCATTGGAAAATGTTTCCACTCCATCTACTACTGGCTCTGCTTCTACCACTAAAGGACGTCGTGGTCCATACAAGAAGAGAGCCGTTGATGCTGACACCACTAGTGCCTCTGCTGAAACTTCTGGTGGCGCCTTATCTCCAAAACGTCGTAAGACCTCTTCTTCTGTTACCACTACTTCTGTCTCCACAGCTAATTCTGAAGATGGTACTGAAGAAACTTTCCAAAACGTTGTGTTTGTTAAGGCTCCAAGCTCTGTGAGTGAGATCTGGGACGAATACACTGTTGGCACTGAGAACTCTCTATCAATTAAAGCACTTGAAGAACAATACAAGACTTCATGGAGACGTGAACCTGCCGTTGCTAAGAAGTTCAACCGTCGTAAGCCTATCTACATGGCCATTGAACGTGGGTTAGCTAAGGGGTTCACTTTAGAAAGATGTTTAGACTTGTTGGAGAAGCACCGTAAGATTGAAAGCGGTAGAGGTTCGGGTACTAAGCAACCTATTGGTTGGTTGGGTCATGGCAATTTACCTGAAGAGTTAAAGGAACCAGAAAAGGATGCAGCTGCTGAATCTGAGGAGAAGAGAGAAAAGAAAGAGAAGGAAAGAAAGGAGAAATTGGAGAAGAGAGAACAAGCTAAATTGGAAAAGGAGAAGTTGAGAGCCGAAAAAGTTGAAAAGGCCAAAGCTGCTAAAGAAGCGAAATTAGCCGGTAAGAACAGTAAGAAGTCTGAAGATCAAGAAAAGAATGATGCTGAAAAGACCGAAGAAGAAAACGACGAAGGCGAACAAGAGAAGGAAGACGACGATGAAGGGGAAGAGGAAGAAGATGAAGATGATGAACAAGTCGCTGAAGCTGAAGCTACTCAAAGCGAATAAATATTTTGATACCCTGCTTATTATCTGGTTTAGTTTCTTGGTTTGTGTTTTATTCTTTTCGGTTTACTTTCTTTGTGTTTATATATTATGTCTTTCATAGTACAATTAGTTATTTAGTTTATAAAGGTTTTTTGTTATTCGGACGACGTGGTTAGTGTTGTAGTTTCGAAATAATAAATCATCAGGCGTTTTTCATGTTCAATATTAATACTATACAAGCGATAGCTAGATTAAGGACAAATCGAGTGCCAGATCGGATACCACCTTAGTTGGAACCAGCAGATCCCGGACCAGATGAACCACTACTGTGATTGTCAGCATTGCTACCGTTGTTATTGTTATTGTTATTGTTGCCGTATCTTTGATAAGGGTGGAAACCGCCTCTGTTATTGTTATGATGGTTGTTGTAACCACCACGATAGTTTCCTCTCCCACCACGGTAATTACCTCTGCCACCTCTGTGACCGTAGGAGTTGTTATTGTTGTAGTGGTTGTTGTAATTGTTGTTGTAGTTACTGTTATTGTTGTAGTTGCTGTTACTGTTGTTATAGTTGTTAGCACCTCTTGGACCAGTTGGGAACTTAGGAGCTGATGGCTGGGTGTCGTTAGAGGACTCCTCAACAGCACTACTGTTATCACCACCAGCAAAAGGGACTGAGTCACTTGCAGCAGAACCTGGAATTGACCCTGGTGCTGGAGACTGACCTTGCTGTAAGGCCATCATCTGTTGTTGGTATTGTTGTAATTGTTGGTTGTAGGCAGCCATTTGAGCAGCCATGTTTGGGTCGTTATTGCCAGCAGCTTGAACCTGAGCCCAGTATTGTTGCATTTGAGACCAGTAAGTAGCTATTTGCTCTGGAGTAGCAGCACCCGCAGCACCAGCGGGAGCTTGAGCCTGAGTATTGTTGTGGCTGTTATTGTTGTTGTAGTAGTTGTTGTTTGGACGACCGTAGGCATTACCACCGTTCATTAGACGTTGCTGTTGGGAAATGATATGGTTTTGTTGCTGCTGAGGTCCTCTTGGTTCGGCTCTCTTGACTTCGATTTGTCTGCCGTTGAACTCCAAATATCTACCGACGCAGACCTTGTCTACAGCTTCTGGAGAGTCAAAAGTCACAAACCCGAACCCTCTGGACTTACCGGTGTCCTTGTCCAACATCAATTGGGCATCGATGATCTCACCGAACTGAGAGAAGAAAGACTCAAACTCGTGAGGTCTTACTTCAGGAGCAATACCACCAACGAAGATCTTACCAGTCTTGTCTTGTTCTTCTCTTGGAATGGCTCTCTTTGGATCAATAACCTTACCATCAAGGATATGTTGGGTCTTCAACACTTCATCGACGGACTTCTTAGTGGTGAAAGTCAAAAACCCAAACCCTCTGGAACGACCATTGGCGTCTCTCATGATCGTGTAATCAATCACCTCGCCGTATTTGGAGAAATAAGAACGGAAACGTTCTTCAGAAGTGTCCCAGTCCAACCCACCGACGAACATCTTACCAGCATCACGGGATAAATCAGCTCTGCGTGGTGCTGTGTTGGTTTGTTCAGATGTGGATATGCTGGTTGTTGGTTGTGGTGGGTAACTTGGTGCAGAGGAAGTAGCGGCACTGGCAGGGGCAGGACCAGATGGAGCTGCTGGTGTAGAGGAAGCTGCTAGAGCTGCTAGTGGAGTGGAAGACTCCTTGTCGATTGTAACAGAAGAGGTGGTTGGTTCTTCTTTTTTAACTTCAGCTGTGGATTCTTCCTTCTTGGCAGCAGGAGCGGTTACTTCTTCCTTTGCCTTTGTCTCTTCAGTGGAAGAGGAGGAAACTTTGGTTTCTTCTTCGTCTCCGTATAAATCTTCAAATAAAGCTTCGTCGTCGGATAATGACATTGTTGGTATCTTATAAATTAGCTAGTTAATATGGATCTAAAAATCAAATTTTGTTAGTAAATAAGGTCTTGAACTAGTGGTATCGTATGGTATAGATGATTATCGACTGGTCCATTAGGTCATATAACGCATATATCATTCAGTTCAGTTGAATCATTGAGCCAGGTAGGGTTGCCTGAGAGGTCTGGGGTTCAGCGTGCTGTCTTAGCAATTGCGGTACTAGCTCCCAACATTAGAAGACGACGTATAAACCTAGTAAAAGCTTGTGTAAGGCCTTTAGCAAACTATGAACCAAGAACAATAGAACAAACAAAGAGAGGCATGAGGCTCTGATTGCAAATTGGAGACAGAATAAATCGTTAATTCAAAGAATAAAAGTATGTGATGAGAAAGTACCTAGAGTGGGGGAGTATATGGACGTAAAGATGACTCGAATGCTATGTTTTTCCTTTACATGAACTTGTATGACAGGATAGCAATGGTATGTAAGGTATAAACCACCTCATGGGTTGAACA
Source organism: Waltiozyma pijperi (assembly GCA_030582275.1). Taxonomy (NCBI): domain Eukaryota; kingdom Fungi; phylum Ascomycota; class Saccharomycetes; order Phaffomycetales; family Wickerhamomycetaceae; genus Waltiozyma; species Waltiozyma pijperi. The sequence continues at coordinate 58,644 of JAKTWX010000337.1, forward strand.
GCCAGTATTGAGTTCTAAAATTGCATCAGTCGTGAGGCACAATTTCAATTCGATTCTGATAAGTGATATGACAAACGTTTCCATTCATATGCGATGCCAATCAAATATAACCATAATCAGCTTTACCAATTTCAACCAAATAAAAACAAGGGTGGCGGTGGATGTCACGCCTTTCAAGCAAACCAACCGGTAAGACAAACTCAATTTTCAACGATTGCTATTTAAAACAAATCAAACCAGCCAATAATCATAACCTTGAAAGTAGATATACATACTTTGATGAAGAATT
>JAKTWX010000338.1:0-12150 GCA_030582275.1 Waltiozyma pijperi
GTTAATAACTTGAATTGGGCCCGAACCACTGCTAGTATCTTTCTTTTAAAGTTATACTCCATTGATCAACTGTTTGCCTTGACATACTCCAAAGATCCAAGTTCCCTAGAAAATATCATTTTTGAAGCTTCCAAATCACATCCATATTATAAAGAACTCGCTACTTCTTTCATAAATCCATACAAGACTAAATATCAAGAATATGCTGAAAAGGACTTGGAACTGACTAAGCTCTTCGCTTATAAAGTTCACCCATTTGACGAAAAAGTTGGTACGTTCTCAACTTGGTTCTTATTGTTCATTCCTTTGTTTTTCTATTTTATCTCCTTATATGATAACATCTCAATTGTTAGTGACGGTAATAAGACTATGGTCCAGATCGTTTGGACTTTGGGTCTACCACTGGTTAGAATTGTGGGACAATATTTCATTCTTAAGAATATCTTATGGGGTTTGTCTCCAGCATTGAACAAATATGTTATTCATTCTCCATTAATCCTTTTACTTGTTGGTGCTCTTGGTTTTACTGCCCTTGCCATTCCTTTACAATTCATTGGTCTTTTCAAGGTCTTATGGGTCTTACAAGATGGTGTTCATCAACGTGCTGTCGATTGGATTAATGAACTTTTAGCCAGTCTCCAGTGAGGTTTAGCTTAGTATTGTATTTTAGTATGAAACATCTAAGAATATTAATCTGCTGTACTGTTATATATAGCTATTAATCTTAGCTGGGTGACAAATATTGTGAATATATAATAAAAGCGGGGACAAAAGTTTGTTTGTTTTTAAATTAAAACAGATTTGTATTACAAAAACAGACACACTTAAACAAAAAACTATAACTAACTTAGAACCAACATATTTTAAAAGTGGATCGATCAAACCGAAACAAGCTAGATCTAGCTTGAAACACATATAACTTACCAGGTTTCAAAACCAGTGTATTCGTATTCTCTTAACTTGGCGTTGAGAACTCTGGCGAGTACAAATATTGGAAATTACCACAGTCACCATTGCAAGATGAGTTTTAAACAAAAGCTTGTTAATAACTCTCGGTCGCCAAGTTGGTTTAAGGCGTCAGACTGTAAAGGATCTCTCCATTGTCATCTGGAGATCGGGCGTTCGACTCGCCCCCGGGAGAATTCATTTTTTTTATTTTTTCCACCCAGGTAGGATTGTCCTTGATATTTCAAATATATGCATGAGACCCGCAGGCCTGCATTAAGTATCAGTATGCATGAGACTTGGACTTTCTTTAAGAAAAAAAAAATCCCAATTATTAACTAGCTAGCTGCTAGGACCAAATTAATTGGGAGTGTTCAATTTCCAAATCAATGAAGTTGATCGGCCTGCAGATCAAGATTTTACAGAATTACAACAAATAAGAGTCACAGAAGTAGAAATTTTCAATTATATGATGTTCTGTTTATCTATAAATATTTATTTTTTAGAAATGACCAACTTTCTTGACATCTTTGTTCTTTTCATCAAGTTTGAACTCCCATTCCAAGACAGCCCAAGTGAAATCAGTGATCAAATTAGCTAGACCAAGATTATAGACAATGGTAATGGCATAAAAGAAGTTGGAATTACCTGAGCCTAAGTTAATCCAAAGACTGTAGAAAATTGGGGCTAGGATAATGGCCATTAAGAGCATCAAGATACTGATAAATGGGATTCTAAGGTAAGGAAAGATGAAAGATTGAGTGAGAATCAAAGATGATAATAGCACAAGATCTGATAGTTCTGCATAGCTGTTACCAAATTTCAACAATCCAACAGAGACGATGAATGCAAATTCGTATGGTAATCTTAAAGTGGTTGGGATGATGAAGATCACTTGATATATTAAGAAGACCTTATTGTAGAAAGGAATGAAGAATTCAAACATTTCGGTGAAGAAATACCACCAAAGACCTAAGTTTGGTGCGATCTTGGTGAAACTCAAATTGATGATGTATGTAGAGTATATGAATAAGTTGGATTTGTTGGCAATGTTGTATGAGATGAAATATAATGCAGTTGAGGACATGATGAAAGTGAGAAAGATTTTAGTGAAGTTCAGTAGAGTTGATACTTTGGTTAATGGTATCAAGAGAAATATACTTTGTAGATTCAAGTAAGAGGCTAAACTCAACGTTAGACCTGTGGCGATCCAATCCTGTTTCAAAGATGAGTTGAATGTCAAAACAACAAACAAAGAATGGAAAGCTAACCAACTCTTACTGATATTTTCCATAACTCCAATAGGGTTGAGAGCGTATACAAGCCCAATGACCCATGGTTGTAAAGTATTTCTTGAGAACTTCTTGCAAATTGACATTATGTTGTAGCAGATGATAGCGTCGATTAAGGGCCATAAAAGCCACTGGAGATCTTTGAAGAACTCAGCAATGACATAGATCAACAAAGGTGGTGTATGAACCACACCACCGTCATAGATATTGAAGTTGTTAAGGTAGAAGAAAATCCCCTCCTCTAGGGATTTGTGTGAAGTTATAAGTGTAGAGAAAAGGACTGTCTCGTCTTCAAGGTATGTCTTCACGGATGGCCAAAGGAAAGGGATGGCCAGTCTCGTAAAGAGAGTAGCGGCAATGGCAACAGTTTCAAGTTGAATGGGATGCATTGAGTATGTCTGCACTATTTGGGAGATAATTGATTGATGATTGAGAGAAGTCAGATGAGAGCGTGCAACTCAACCTACCATCATGAGATTGATTGATCTTTTACGTGTTGAGTTTATTTCCAGATGCGCGCTAGGCCAGCTGGGCATTCGCGAATAGGTCAGCTGATCTTTAGTTAGGGTTGTTTTCGGAAATAGCCCCGGGCCTCGCGGGTTTTCGCACCAAGCTGGTTAATCTATACGATTGAAACAAAAAGATCCGGGCAGACAAAAATTCAAAGAGCTAGCACATATAAATTCATGACAGGCTACAACAGCTACTAGAATATCGTAGTACTCAGTGCTGTGGTATAAATTAATTAATCCGGAGTCAGTCGCAGCTTAGATTTACACGTGGGGTTTTAATCATTTTTGGCAGATGACATCGATATAAAATGACATGTGAAAGAATAACACTAGGTTTTTGTCCGCGCACATCAGAAGAAACTTGACCAGGTCTAAAGTTCAACAATTTAATTAATACGCGTTGTTCTTTGCAGATAAAATTAACACATGTGCTTTTAATTTCCGAATCATATTTAACTGTTTGGCTTTATAACAGGATCAGCGATGTCTTTGATTGGACTCTTCTGAGGGTTTGACGTTTTTGGAAACGTTACCATTAGATCGCATGGATCTTGTAAATTAAAGCTCATACACTGTTTTTACAGTTGTCCGTTTTTCCAAAGATTAGAAGGCTAGGGGCGGGCCCTGAATCCTGATTTTATATCCTGATATCAGGTACAGGAAAACGCGTCAGCATGAGGTCTTTCTGCATATATAACCAACGCAAATCCACTCCTTGATTTTTCACTCACCCTCTTGATCGATCACCAACTTATTTTTTCTTTGTTCCAACTCCCTAAGCCATTCAACAAATTTCAAAAGATGTCTTTCAACGAATCCAAGGAACAATACGCTGTCGATGTGGAAAGTGACAAGGCCACTCTAACCTCATCTTCCAACAAATTCACTTCCTTCTTGAACAAAACCAAGGGTGATTTGACCAACTACGATGACACCGATGCTGTCCTTTCTGCTAAGATCAACTTAATCAACGATGCTATTGACGAAATCGGCTTCACTCCTTACCACTGGAAGTTGTTTTTCCTTAACGGTATGGGTTACTCGGTCGACTCCCAATTGACCTACATTCAATCCTGTGTTGCCCAGTTTGTTCGTTACCAGTACAAGCAACACTACCCTGCTGATTCCCACGCCATCTACGCTGGTTTGTTAGTTGGTGCTCTTTTCTGGGGGTTTGGTGCGGACTTGATGGGTAGAAAAATCGCTTTCAACTCTTCTTTGATCTTATCTGCTATCTTCGCTATCCTTTGTGGTACTATGGGTAACTATGGTACCTACTGTCTGTTTGTTGCCCTATCTGCTGCTGCTTCTGGTGGTAACTTGGTCTTAGATACTACTGTCTTCTTGGAATTCCTACCATCCTCCAAGCAATGGTTGGTCACCTTCATGGCTGCCTGGTGGTCTTTCGGTATTGTCTTAGCATACTTGTCCACTTGGTTATTCTTCTCTTTCGACAAGTTCCACTGTTCCAGCATGGCTGATTGTCCAAGTGATAGTAACCGTGGTTGGAGATACATTTGGTTCGTCAACGGTGGTTTCGTCTTGATCGTTGCTATTTTGAGATTAACTATTATCAAGCTGGAAGAAACTCCAAAGTTCTTGATTTCCAGTGGTAGAGATGAAGAAGCCGTCGAAGTCTTACAGAGGATTGCTGCCAAGTACAACAGAACTTGTTCTTTAACCATTGAAGACATCAAGGAATGTGGTGAAACTACTTACAACAGGGAATACGCCCAGAACCCAACTGTTAAAGGCTCTTTCAAGATGATGGGTAAGCACATCAAAACTTTGTTCGCCAACAAGACTATCGCTAAGTCCACCACCTTATTATTCGTCTCCTGGACTTTGTTGGGTATTTCTTACCCAATGTATTCTAATTTCCTTCCACAATTATTGCAATCCAGAGGTGCCAATACCGCTGCTCCAACTGTTGCTGGTTCGTATCGTGATTCATTGATCTCTGCAACTGCCTCTACCGGTGGTCCAATCCTTGCTGGTTTGGCTTTATACTTATGTCCATCATTAGGTAGAAGAGGTGTTATGGCCATTGGTGCTTTGATGACTATGGCTTTCTTCTTCGGTTACACTGCTGTTAAGACTCGTCCACAAAACGTTGCCTTATCTTCATGTGTCTTCGTTTGCATCAACATTTACTACTCCTGTCTTTACGCTTACTCTCCAGAAATCATGCCATCTTCTGCTAGAGCCACGGGTAATGCCATGGCTGTTGCCTGTACCAGAGTCATGGCTTGTATCGTTCCAACCATTGCTTACTATGCTAACACTTCTAGTGCTGTTCCAGTTTGGATCTGTGGTGCTTGTGTTGGTGTCATTGGTTTGTGTTCTATCTTCATGCCTTTCGAACCTTCCAGACAAAGAATTGCCTGATCTCTCTTGTTCCATTGATTCCAGGTGCTCAATAATTTTCAGTTCTCTCATAGTCATTAATTTTTAATTCTTTTATTTATATTTATTCATTTGGTTAGTCAGCTCACATATGTATAATACGTTGTACTATTATTCTACATATATCTCTTATAAAGTCATTAATTAAGGTTTAATAACTTTGATATGCGTTGATTTTGTGTTCGATATATAAAATACAGTAGGTGGAGATCAACTATTGGTCATCGTCACCGTCTTCTTCATCGCTGTCGTCACTACCAGCAAGAGTGATCTCCATCTTCTTGCTAGTGAACCAACCACCGTTTTCCTGGTCGTCGTCTTCGCCTTCTTCTTCATCTTCTTCGCTGTCGTCGTCAGAAGCGTCGACAACAATTTGGTCATCGTCTTCATCGTTGAAACCTTCGAATTCCATTTCTTGGTCTTCTTCGCTGTTGGCGTTGGCTGTCTTCAAGAACAAGTAGCTGTATTCGTTATCCTTGGCAACCTTGACGATTTCTTTCCCGATTCTAGCAATGAATCTGTTGATGGCTCTGAAAGCCTTGTTGAATTGATGCTTGTTCTTGTTGATGTACTTACCGTGGGAGGATATGAGCGCCTTGATCCAAAGCAAGTTGTGTTCGATGTGTTGAGAAGTCATAGCGATGTCACCGATGAAACTCAATAGCTTCTCAATGTATACTATTGGCAAGTCGTTGGCGACAATTGGGATATCTTGGACTGGTATGGATTCGTAAACTTTGTGAATGAGGTATCTTTCGTTTAATCTGAAGGCCATGACCAAAGAGTTCAACCACTCCTTCTCAGAAAGGCATTCCAAAGTGGCTTCAGGTGTGATGTCAATGTCCAAGTCAAATGGATCGAAAATAACTCTGTCGTCAATGGAGTAAATCATAATACCATCGGTTGATGCAGCTGCAAAGGATGCAGCGGTAGGGGAGAATTGGATGGAGTTGACTCTGATGGCTGGTCTGGTGTTACGTAAAGATGGATCACCACCTCTCTTGGCACCTGGTAAAGTGTTGTCAAGACGGTCCTCCAAGTCACTGAGTTCACCATCTCTGTCAATCAAATCTAAAGAACCAGCTTCTGTCATACGGGAAGAGTTGAGGAATTCTAGAGTACCGTCGATTTCCATGTTCTTGGAAACTGTGAATCTCTTGAGCAGAACCTCGTTTGGAATGTCGTATAGGCAGATGGAGTTGTTGTTACCAGCAGCGACCAAAGTCAAACCATCAAAACTGTAATCAATTGTAGTGAAGTGCTTAGATCTGGCAGCATTCTTGGCGGTGAATCTGTCTTCCAAGTATCTACCACCAATGATATCTTTCTTACCGTCAATGTTACCGGTTTGTTTGGCGTTTTCGATATCCCAGAATTGAACTTGGCCGTTCAAAGTGGAGACGGCGACCTCCTTGGAATCAGGTCTCATAGCTAAAGCTAGGACATCAGAGTTGACTTCAAATGGCTCAACATGGCCAGATCTATCGAATAAACTCCAGACTCTGATGGTCTTATCCCAAGAAGCAGACGCCAAGACGGAGTTTTCAACACCAAAGGACAAACAAGACACAGGACCCTTGTGGCCAGATAAAGTATCCACTAATTGGGAAGTCTGGACACTCCAAACGTAAATATCATAGGTATCTTCAGAAGCGGCACAGACAACTTCACCACTTGGGTCAACAGCCAGACAGTTGAATCTAATACGTTCGGTACCAACGAAGGTTCTGAAGTTACGGTACCTTATTAAATCCCAGGCTTTAACAGTACCATCTAAGGAGGCAGAGAACATGACTTGACCACGCTTAGCGAACTTAACAGCAGTGACTGCAGAAGAATGCTCTTCAAAAGTAGCGAGACAGAAACCGGAAACAACATCCCAGATCTTGATCTTACCATCATCAGAAGCAGTGACGACACGAGAACCATCTGGAGAGTATGACAAACAGTTTGTGGAGTCGAAATGGCCCTGTTGCTTCAAGATGTACGATTCGGATTGCCATTCATACACTAGTAATTGACCCAACTTGGCGGAACCAAATGCCAGCCATTCACCAGTCTTGTTGATGCTGACGGTGTTGACCTCGTTCTGACCCATACTTAACTGTTGGATCATGTTGAAGTCTGGTAGTTCGTAAAGACGGAACTCACCATTAGAGAAACCAACTGTCAATAGCTTGGATTCAGGGTGGAAAGCGGCACATTTCACCTTGGCACTGGCGAAGAAGAAGTTCTTCTTTGTGATTCTCCAACTCATTCTCTTTGGGTTTGTGCTTGGTTCTTCTTCATCATCGTCTTCGCTGTCGCTGTCATCCGTTGGCTTCTTTGTGTACTCCCATTGGAACAAGGCACCGTCCTTACTGATGGTGTATATTATTTCCTGATCGGCTGAAAAGAATGCATTGATAACGGTGTCTCTGTGACCAGCAAAGGTCATAGCGATGGAGCTCTCCTCGGAATCCAAGGAGAATAATCTGGAAGTCAAATCTTTGGAGGTAGAGATGAAGAATCTGGAATCACTGGACCAGTTAATGGAAGTAACATCGGCGAAATGACCAGCGTAGATTCTGTGACGAACAAATGGAGCAAATTGTCTGTCTTCTTGGAAATCAGGGGTCTTCCAGACTTGAATAAATCTACCAACAGCAACGGCAAAGTGATGGGAGTCTGGAGTGAACTTGATATCATAGACTTTGTCTTTGAAATTGAAGTGGTGGAGAACGGTACGGGCCTTGAAATTGACCAAGATAGCTCTACCGTCGATATCAACAGATAATAGTAAAGTTTCTTGCTTGTTTAACGCTACTCTGGCAACGTTTCTTCTATGTTCATATGGGAAAGTAAAAGACTTATTGTTGATCAGGTCAAAACAGGTAACTCTGTTGCCAACAGGACTCAATAATTTGGTACCATCATCAGTGTACACCAAGTTACCTTGTGAATAAACTGTACCTAGAAGGTTTGAAAACTGCGGAATGATTTTGTTAGCTGTGAGTTCAAAATATGACAATTAAGTTCAGTGATAACATACTTTAAAGTCAGACTTCATTTTCAGATGTGAATAAAACAAAGCGTTTGTTGTAAGTAAAGTTTCATTGAATTAACATAGGCCATCGCTTTCATCTATAACGATCTATAACTTACAGGAAAAAAAAATTATTATATTGGATCTGTCCGAAAAATACGTGCAACTTTGGAGAGGAACATAAACTTCCGGGAGAGCTACTTGCACGTGATGGAGATGCATGAATGCGCAACTACACCGTTACACCCTCGGAATATTCTGCAGTCAACGCGGGTCATAATTAACGCGTAATTTGACACAAACAATTCCAAGGGCGCGCAATTTTATGAGATCCAGCGATTTTCCAAGAAATATCCTTGAACCTTTTCTACAAAAATATCCCTTAAATATTTCTTCTAAGGAGTACAGACTGTTTACTGCCTTCACAAGTTCAGAGTAGCTGACAGTTGTATAATCAACTGATAAGCAACAAGCTGCAAGAACGGGTTCCTATTCCACTGCCACAACGCTATACCTCCAAGGCAAATCCTTATTATCAACCATTGACACATTCCCTATGTCCTCAGGTGCAAAATTGAAGGAGCTCGCTTCTAAAAATGAAGATTTCCAGATTATCATCAAGCTAGAAGAAAGCGGCAACGTTGTCTCCATAGAGAAACCAGTTCTCTTTCCAGATATCGATAACTTGAGTAAGCTAAACACGGGGTATGATGACACAACTGATCCTAAATCATTGAGTGTCCACATTACAACCAGCTTCAAATGCTTTGATGAAGTTAAGAAACAGCTTGATCCTTCAGGAACTATCACCAAACCTCTCATCATTGAGTATACGAATTCCAGAGACAACACATTGGCACGTTTCATCCCTCAGGGTTCCTTTGCTGGAGAGTACAGTAAAGTGTGGGGTTACCGCTGTATGTTTTCCCCAAATGATATCCCAGAAGATCCTTCTATGACCGCTACTTTATCAGGCTATCGCAGTTTCCCAATTATTTATAATAGTTTAGCGGGGAACGCTCTCATACCAAAATTCGATGCCTGTCAGTTCTTTGTTTTCAACAATAACATTTTGATTTATGTTAGAAGCCAAGATAGTGCCTCTAGATTCCCTTCTTATTTCAAAACACTTCTTTACCAAGAGATCACAGGATCAAAATATTATATCTGCTCCACGAATTTGCTCAGCGTTTTCATCTTTCAGTCACTTGTTAAGGCATTGGCCAAGGTTGTTCAAAATGAAACAAAGGCGCTTGCCTCTCAGAATTTGTCCTTGAAACCAAGACTTGTCACCAAAGTTTCATTTGATAGACTCAAGAAGATCTCAAATTTGATCTATTTTCTAAATCCTAACTCCATCAGAGAAGTCATAAACACGTTGGAATCAGGAGGTGATAACCCATTTGGATCATTACACGCTGCAATGGCAAGAGAGCTTATAACAACAGAAGGCGTTCTCCCAAAAGACTACTTCATTTTGAAGCAGAAATGGGATATCATGAACGAAGAGACAATATTGTTGGAAAATTCGGCCCGCTTATTCATCTGGTGCTGCTTCGTCATCGTCTTCCCAATGTTCAACTTCAGGTTTTACAAACCTTTTAGTGGTGAATGTGTTCCAGATATCATCTACGACGTCTTCAAGTTTATCATTGTGTGTCCAGTTTTGGGGCATTTCAAAGCGGCTGAATTTTCCAAGGTCTTCTTGATATATTCCCCATTCCTTAAACTCTACTTTTTTCCTTTAATGGTCGGTCTGTTAACCACTTTGGTCTTCTTGAACCGTTTCTTTCCATTGGTTCTCCGTTTGGTAGCATTTTTTCTTTTTGATCTCTATCTTGAATTCTAATCGGTTAAATTTTCGGTAAATAATTATAATTAGAAAATCAGTTCATAGCTCGAAAGAATATTACTTTGTTCAATTATCATTATATATAAATTGTTAAAAGAGAACAAGCACCCCCTTGCTAGATTCTATTATACATCTTTTATCATGTTCTATAAGTACGAGCGCTGAAGGTAATCTATTGATCTCTACTAATATATTTAATATCAATCTATTCTCCATATTATTGACATGTATTGTTAACAATATGTTTATCCATATCATTAAATGTGCTTTTAGCCTTCAAATATTAATTAAACGAGCTGTTTGATCCTTCAAATGTTTCCAAATTCTGATAGAAATTGGCGGCTTATCAATTTAACTGATATAGCTGATAATTGGTATCACCCGGCCTAACATGGACGTGCCCGCTCAGAACTGGCAGACCGTAGCTCAAGAAAAAATTATATGTGCCAGGCGGGGCCTGATTTAACAACAATTACCAATATGTTACACGTTTCGGTCTAAAAAGTCCACTGGTTCTAATCTACAAAAAGACAGGTCACTATTCACACAGAGACACGTACAGGCCAAAGATGAGTACAGAAGAAAAGACACCAGCCAAATTATCAAGCAAGCTTCTGGGGATGAAGTTCATGAGACAAGCAGAGATACGAGATGAGAAAATTGAAGAAGAGAAGAAAGAAAGTAGATTGAAAGATTTATCAGAATGGAAATCACCAATGGCATCATCATTAAAGAAATCATTTGCATCCAAACCAAAGATTCAAACAATGGGTTTCTCCAGTATAAATAGCATGAATCAGATGAGTGATGTTGTTGGTAGAAGAGTGTTCGGTGCCAAGGAGGAACCAAAGAAAGAGAAGAAGCAGAAAGACATTGATGAAGATATTGATACGATAAACGACCCAAATGATGACGAAAGTGATGACGATGATGTTGCAATTGAAAGTCTTTGGAAACAAACTCAAGATTCAAATCAACAGAAGAAAGGTAATTTCAACAAAAGATCATTCAAGAACAGGAATCATGATTCGAACCATGATAAAAATAAGAGGAACTTAAATGGCGAAGGGGATCACTTCAGCAAGAAGAGACAAAGGAAATAGATAGATCAAACTGAATATACAGCATCATTACCGAAGAAACCAAGTAATCGTAATTTCTAGAACAGGCCGCATTATCTAGTCTTGTCCCGAACAGTATTGAAATTTCGGACATGCAGATTTCAATTCAAATTTGGGACATGCAACTTCATGTGCTTAGAGAAAAGTGCTAGACCCGCACTCTTATGTCCTAGACCCATGTACTGTAACTGTAAAATAAGCATGCATAATTTTTCCGCATACGGGACTATACCAGTTTCCAAACTGTAGAAAAACAGCATCAGAACCCTGCGTCAGTGGTGCGTCAAAATTTTGAGATTCTGAGATTAATGTTCAAGTTAGAATGTATATTCAGCTTATAGATTCTCTAATCAACAGCGTTTAGGTTTAAATAACAGCGTTTAAGTTTAAAAAACAACGCACTCAAGTTTTAAATTAAAAAAAAGAGAGGATTAAGAGCTGGCGACTTATAATATCGATGATCGGCCATGGAATAAAATTAATTAAATATAAAGTTCTACTGCAACGTCATAAATATAATATATTAATATGATTGACGTCGACGTCGACGTCGTTAATTACATTAGAAATATATATAATATTATAATTAATAATTGTTGCCCGCGTCGATATAATAATATAATTATATAAAATGAATATCGAAATATTGATTTATAATATTAGCTTATATTTTATTAATGAATTAGTATAATATTTTCTAATTTAATTAATATTTATATATAATATTATTATAAATATATTATAATACAGCTAAATTGGACGTAGGATTAGTACTAGAGCGCATCCAGACTACTAGTAGCAAACGTACATTGCATAAATCGAATGATTGTAGATTCTATTTTATATACTCAATAACACCTTCAAAGGCTACGTGACCCTGCTCATTCTCAATCCAGACGTCCCATTTAGCGTTTTCATCGTCTTCCCGCAAACACAAGGTCAATGGTTGGTTAACAAACAGCGGGCATACGTTCTTGTATCTGAAGCTGCTGATGAC